>CANUEY010350223.1:0-13369 GCA_948099555.1 Croton setiger
ATTTCGGCTAACGTCCCCAACCCCCTTACCCAAAATCTCTGATTTTTGACCAATGCCTTTTCCAAAAATAAAACGGAGTCATTTTTGAAAAATAAAATTGGTTTTTCCCGAATTTTCGGGTGGCGACTCTTTTGAACAAAATAATTTTCAAGACCGACTAGTTTCGGCATTTCATCCCAAAAACTAAAAATGTTTTGTCACACCCTCCTTTTGTAAGAAAAATAAATAATCGTTTTCGTTGGCGGTTCGAAAAATCCGGCCGTCAACAAAAGGGTTAAAATGCTTAGTTAGAATACTATTCATTAGGAAGTCAATAATGGTTTAGGTGGTTCACTAGAATGTGATTTCTTCGAAATAAGCTGAGATATCCTGTCCAACCTTGAGCCAGGCCCCATTACAACCAAAGAAAAGACCTTTTGATTTGAATTTGTAACCACTACAAGTGAAGGTTAGGATTCGAAGCAAGCCTATGGTGACTCTTAGCTCACTACGATGAACGCTGAGTGCACGCATTGTAATCCCATTCAAACACAAGAGAGAATTGGTGAGTCTGTGTGACTTAAACTAGTTCAAAGCAATGTTAGCTATCTTGGTACGGATACTAGTATGAAGATGGGAACCCAGAATATGTTGTGTTCAATAGTTCCTTCACTATTCAGGAAATACAAGCTCGCTTCCTTGGAAATCGTGAAACTCAGGGGGCAACCAAAATGCATGGAAAAATAAGAAAACCTAAAGGGGTTGAGAAAAGAAGTTTTTGCGTATGTCAAGCATTCTCGCGAACTGCAATGTTAGAAAGTGGATCAACTAAAATGGTTTCAAAATACACCTCAGCAATCCATCATCAGAAAAATCTCGTCGGAAGTTCTTTGACCCTATTCGGCACAAAGCTATTTCAGGATGAGTCCACGAAGGCTTGCGTCTCATAAGGAAAACATACATGCATACTGTTGACGGCCCGGTTTCGCCGCCGCTTTCCCAATCCAGCTTTTTGGGCCGAAAAGGGTAAAAAAAGTTTTGATTTTGAAAAGAGGGCGATAAAACATTTTTGTGGTGCAGTGCCGAACTTGTCGGTCTTAAAAATATTTTGAGTCGCCACCCATTTCGGGAATTGGTTTTTAGAAAATCAAAAATAATTTGACTCCGTTTTTAATTTTAGACAAGGCAAAATCCGAACCAGAAATTCCAGGTAAGCGGGTAAGGTACGTTAGCCGAAATTTTCATTACAACTAACGCCCTGATTTGCCGGCCTCCGAAAACAGTTTGATTTTTCCGAAATTTCGAGTTAAGACCATTTATTTACGAAAAGCAACTATCGATATCCCTAAATCGGCGATAGAAATCGTTTGGGACAATCACATTACGGAAAGCAGTAAATTACGGAAAATAAATTGCGGAATATAAACACTCCTTAAATCTAAAATATTCTTTCGCTGATTTCCGGAGAAAATAATTAAAAACCGTTTCCTATAAATTACAATTCTACCCAAATTAAACCCAAATTACCCAAAATATACAATTTAAAACAATTAAAGGAAAAATTACAACATAATCCGAGAAATTAAAATAAATTACAAAAAGGCGCCAATCATGAAAATTATTCATTCCAATCATTAATTATGCGAAATAACTCCAACCAAACATTTAAACATGTAAAATGGCATCAAAAGTGCAAGAGTTGGAAAATTACGATTTGACTCCTAAATTTTGTAAAATTGCCAAATGGTCCCCGGGAAGGGAAAATTCATCATTTAACCCTTAACATGTAATTTTCTATAATTAACCATGAAAACAAATAAATTTTACACATTTATCAAATTCACAACACAAATATGCATATTTTCAATTTGGTCCATGGATTTTCTAAAAATTACCAAAATGCCCCTACGTCCAATCCTGCTAATTTTAACATATTTCAATACATAATAATGCACACAATCTAGATTACATGCCATAAACAGAAAGTCATAAAATGATTCATGCAACTTGGTAAAATTCCCTATGGGTCCTTTAAGTTTCATATAATTACCATACTGCCCCTATTCTATTCAAGCACTTCAAAGCAGCTCAAACAATCCTAACCACATTCAACAAAAACAACAATGACACTAACACCACTGGTGAGATAGGCTGTACAAACTGGAATGGACATACAACATGCTATGACTTACCCTTTATTTCACTGAATGAAAACAGAAATGAATGATTGTGTTTCTGTAATAAAACATCCAGGTTTAATGTGAATGAGTGAATGCAAACAATACATGTTCATTCCACAAATGAGATGCAAATCTGAATATGGACAGTTCTAATAACAGCAATAGATTGTTAACACACTTAGAACAGCTTATGGGGATCAAGGAAGAAAATGAGCTAAGACATGTAATCAGCAACGTGAACGGAATAAACAGGAGCAAACTCAAAAAGAACAGATCCTAAGATGGAGTTTTGCCATTTTATAAGACCAGGAGCAACCATTAGGAAACAGATTTATTGACAGTTGATATGATTGGCAATGATCCTAGCAACAACTTAATGGCCACATTTACATGCTAAAATGCCTACTGGACCTTAAACAGAGTAGTTGATGAGAGATGCAGACAGGCAACAGATCACTTCCTTCTAGCCTTAACTAACAGTAGATTAACCTCAACCATCATAACATCAAAGAAACAAATAAGGCATACTAATGAAAGCCTAGGTTTACTAAACCAGAACAAACATGTTAAAAGTCATGACATAAAGACCAACCTACAGGTTAACCCAATACTGGACTCAAATTGATCATACAACACGAATGAAACAGCCAGATTCACACATGTACATCAACTACACAGATTGAACAGGAGTTACAGAAACAGAAAAGGAATAAATATGTTATACCTTAGACAGCAAACTGAATGATTTAATAGGCTAAGGGTTATTCACAGAGACCATAAACAGCAAGCATTTAGATATACCACCTACAGACAGGGGCTGGATATTCAAACAGCAACAAATCCTAGGAGCAACAGAAGCATAAGATGATGTACAATATCATTTTTCAAGCAGTAAATATTAACATATCAAACTTCATAATCAACACAAGGAACAAACAGAATCGAGCACTTAACTAGGGTTCCAATTTGTATCATTCATGCTCGAAAATAAAACAGAAACAGAAAGCTTAAATAAAATGTACCTCAGATATATAGCTTCAGCTAGCAAATATAAATCTAGAATCCTCTCCTCTTCGTCCAAATACAATGATTTAAAACAGAAAACGAAAACAAAGTTTTCGAGTAGAAATCCCCAAACTTTCGAATTGGTTTCGAAAGGGAAATTTCTTGGCAATACAGAAAACAGAAGAAAAGAAACCTAAATTCCTAAATTCCCCAAATTCTAACTACGAAAATCTCTAAGAACCCTAAAAAATAACCCAAGTCGCTTACAGTTTTGGTTTCTTTCGAAGCTCTCCAGAAGTAATTCTCTCTCCAAATTTTCGAAAGATCCTTTCTTCTGGTCTCCAGCTTTCCTTTTGAAGGGAAGTCTTCTCTCCTCCTTCCTGAGCACGTCTCAAATGAATGACAGGCCTCTGCAAACGCCCTCTCCAACTTCCTCCAGTCCACACGTTTTCCCCCTTTTTCCCTTTTTCCTCTTCTTCCTTCAAGCTTTCTGTCTCTATCCATCCATCGCTTTTTGTCACCCTTAGAAGCTTCTGAAGGGTGACGTTCTCTTTCTCTCTCGTTAGTCTCTGTTCAATTTAGGTTAGGGCACGAACAGATTTGGGATTTCTCTCTCTCTCTCTCTCTTTCGAACTAGGGTTACACGAAATCCTCTCAGTTTCTTCGTCGATTTCGTTTGCTCCCTCTGTTTAATCTCTCCTTCGCGTCTATATACGGTTCATTTTAGTTATCAAAATGTTCCATTTTGATTTATTTATTTTTTTGCTTTTCTTATCTCCAAAACGACACGTCGTCTGCTACGTTTTGAAGAAACGCAGCAATGTCCTCTTTACCGTTCCATCGTTTGGTCAAAACGATGCGTCGTTTTGACCCGTCAGATTTTCAACCTTCCGCCCGTTTCCCAACATTTTCCAAAAATTCTACTTTTGCCCCCAGAACTTCTGTTCCGTCCGCAATTTAATCCTTCCCTTCTGATTTTCTCTGAATTCCTAGATACTTCTAATTCCTTTCAATTTAACCCAATTTTGATTTTTCACCAAATTCACTCTCTCTTTCACCAAATTCACTCTCATTTCTAATTAAATCTTAATTTTTAACCATACTAGAATTTAAAATTAAAAAAAACCAAAATCAATTAATTTGATAAAATAAGGAGAAAATAAAAGCATTCATTAAATAATTTTTAAAATTGGCATTTAAAAATTATTCGTTTAAATTCCTTTTCATAAAAAAAGAAAAGAGGAAAATTTTAAGATTTTTCATAAAGTGCATGAGAGATTAAATCCTTTAAACTTCCGAGGAGAAAGTAATCGAACCGAGTAGGATTCTGGATATTTCAAGCGTTGAGCATTGATCATCATTGGTTATTTTTTGAGGGAAAAAATCAAGCGTCAACAGTTTTCCCCCCACTTTGATGTAAATTGTGCTTCACATGAAAATTCATCAAAGTAACAATTGACACTGAGATAGGAATACTTACCTTAGGGTTGGATGATTTTGCTGAGAGCGGCTTCTCCACTTTTTCCGAAAATTCTGGCTTTCCATTGTCCGAATCTAGCGCTCTGATGAACCCGACATTCCATTGTCCGAATCCCACTCTTCGACGACCCGACTTTCCATTATCCGAATCTAAGACTCTGACGACCCGGCTTTCCATTGTCCGAATCTAAATGCGACGAATCTGGCTTTCCATTGTCTGAATCCAAAACTCCAATGACCCGGCTTTCCATTGTCCGAATCTAGCACTCTGATGAACCTCGCTTTCCATTGTCCGAATCCAAAACTCCAATGACCCAGCTTTCCATTGTCCGAATCTAGCACTCTGATGAACTCGGCTTTCCATTGTCCGAATCCTACTCTTCGACGACCCAGCTTTCCATTGTCCGAATCTAAGACTCCGACGACCCGGCTTTCCATTGTCCGAATCTAAAACTCCGACGAACCCGGCTTTCCATTGTCCGAATTCAAAACTCCAACGACCCGACTTTCCATTGTCCGAATCTAAATGCGACGAATCCGGCTTTCCATTGTCTGAATCCAAAACTCCAACGACCCGGCTTTCCATTATCCGAATCTGAATGCGACGAACTCGGCTTTCCACTGTCCGAATCCAAAACTCCGACGACCCGGCTTTCCATTGTCCAGATCTACAACTTGAACTGCTACGACATCTTAGCCATGGCTTTGCAAAGTTCTTCCTCATCCCTGAAAATTCATACGAAAAAAATGAAAAATGCATGACGGTTATCTATGTATGCATGCCTTTTATTTTATTAAGCCTTAGCCTTCTGGGATTCATCTTAAGACAACTCTGTGCCGAACGGGGTCGAAAATTCTTGAGGAGATTCATCAAACTTCGGGGATAAGAGATTGCTGAAATGTTCAGTGGATGCAGTGGTGACTAAATTTAGCTGTTGTTTCGACTTCGGTCCTTGATGCGGTGTAACCCATACGACAACCTTACTGCCTGGTCTCACGTCCACATGAAAGAGGTTGACTACGAACCTGCTATTAAAGCGACATAATTTTGAGAACAAAACTCACAATGCATATTCATCATTCATCATGCGAAAGTAAGTACAATCAAGAAAAGGCAACTTCTAAAAATAAACTTTGATAAAAATGTGTGAATAACTTTCAAAACGTTCCTTTGTCCATTCATTAGATCAAATACAACCATATCACGACGTGGTTACAAAACATTGCGATGAATTTAACCCTAGCATAGATTGACTATTAGATTTTTCTACCCTATTGTTTTTTTTTATTCTTTATTCTTTTTTATTTTATTTTCTTTTTATTTTCTTCTTTTTTTATCATCATTTCAGACAAAAAACCGCTTGAGGCTGTCGCTGTTGATGAGCTGGGAAAACTCGTTTCCCTCCAAGTCAGAAAGTCGTACACCGCCTCTTGAGAACACTTTCTTGACCACGAATGGACCTTCCCAATTGGGCTTGAACTTCACCCCCGGGTGATATGCCCCTGGCCTTATCTGTTTCAATACTAGGTCTCTTGGTTTCAAAGCTTTCGGGTCGACCCGCTTGTTGTAAAACCGAGCCACCCTTCTTTTGTGCAACTAGTATTGGAACCTTACATCTAGTCTCTTTCCATCTAATAACATCAGGTCTTCATATCTTTTGTGTACCCACTCTGGTTCTAAGATCCCTGATTCAACCTATACTCTGAAAGCCTGTTTCTCCATGTCAACTGGTAATACTGCTTCCATTCCATAAACCAACTCATACGGAGATGCACCATTCACTGTCTTGGTCGTGGTTCTGTGCCCCTAGAGGGCAAACGGTAGTTTATCGGCCCAGTCTCTATACGTTTGGGTTGTCTTTTGCAGAATTCTCTTGATCTCTTTATTCGCTGCTTCTACTGCCCCGTTGGCCTGAGGACAGTAAGGAGAGGACTTGTGGTGCTCAACTCTGTACTTCTCTAGTAGCTCAACCACTTCTCCCTGGAATTGAACACCGTTGTCAGTTACTATGTGATGCGGGATCCCATAGCGAGAGAAAATTGTTTTCTCGATGAAGTTGGCCATCTGCTTTGCCTCCAGCTTCTTGAAAGACTGAGCTTCAATCCATCTCGAGAAGTAATCGACGGCTACTACGATGAACTCATGCCCGTTGGAAGCCGGAGGATGAATCTTCCCGATTATATCAATTCCCCAGGCTGAAAAGGGCCACGAATTGGCGGTTGGATGGAGTTTGGATACCGGCAAGTGACTTAGATCTCCATGCATTTGGCATTCTAGGCATCTTCTGACATATGCTATACAATCCCTTTCCATAGAGACCCAAAAATAGCCCTGTCGCAAAATCTTTCTAGCCAAAGACTTCCCGCTCAAGTGGGTGCCGCATACCCCCGCATGCACTTTCTCCATGATGTCCGTCCCCTCTTCCGAGGACACGCATCTCAACAACATTCCATCCCACGATCTCCTCTATAAGACATCACCTCTCAACACATAATGTCTTGTCATTTTCCTGAGAGTTATCCTATCCGCCTGCGAGGCATCATCAGAAAATGTTCCATATTTCATGAACTCTCCTAGATCAAAGTACCAAGGCTGTTCATCTGCTTCAATCTCGTTGACATAATGCTCCGAATAGCATGCCATGCTTCTTGAGGTGATAATGAAGGGCTACTTTGGCAATCTGTCAAGATCCTCCCATGCCGAAGCAAGATTAGCCAGAGCGTCTGGTACTCTGTTATTGGTCCTCCCGTTGTGAGTGAAAGAAATCTTATCAAACTGACTGGCTTTTTGCAACAAACATTCGATATATGGCTTCAGTTTTTCTTCCTTTACAACCCAGCTACCCGGAGCATGCTCAATCACTAATTTGGAATCTCCGATCACTTCCACCTCCTTAGCACCAGCTGTTATTAGGGAGTCCAGTCCCAATATGCATGCCTCATATTCCGCCATATTATTCGTCACCGGGAACATCAGTCTTTTGCAAATTGTGATGATCTCTCCACTGGGAGTTTGCTCCTATTCCAGCCCCACTTCTATTGGCGGACCCATCGAAACACAACCTCCACCCTTCTCTCTCCACCACCATCAGATGTTCGTCTAGGAAGGCTAACTCCCATTCCTCGGTATCGTTTATCGAATTTTCTGCTAGGAATTCTGCTACTACTCTCCCCTTCACTGTCTTCCTCGTAACAAACTCCACAACGAACTCGGACATCAAAATCAGCCACTTTGAGAGTTTCCCGACCAAAATAGGCGTTCTGTACAGATATTGCATTGGATCCATCTTTGACACTATTGTGACCTTATACGACTTGAAATAGTGTTGTAGCTTTTTGATTGCCCACACTATCGCCAAACAAGTCTTTTCAATCAAACTGTACTTCACTTCAGTGGGCGACAGTTTCTTGCTAATGTAATAAATTGCATGCTCTACCTTAGACTCATTCGCTTATGCCAACATCGCTCCAACTCCTAGGTCTTCGACTAACATATATAGCACCAAAGGCTTCCCTAATTTTGGCGGGCTTAGTACCGGCGGACACGTAAGATAAGCCTTCACTTTTTCGAAAGCTTCCTGACATTCCTGGTTCCATTTCGTCGGTTGATTCTTCTTCAGTAAACGAAAGATTGGCTCACAGGTGATCGACAGCTTAGAAATGAAGCGGCTGATATACCGGATCTTTCCAATAAAACTCCTCACTTGTTTTTCTATTTCCGGCTGCTCCATGTCTTGAATGGCTCTAATCTTATCTGGATTGATCTCAATACCCCTGGGACCCACAACAAAACCCAACAGTTTTCCAGATGAAACCACGAATACACATTTGTTAGGATTCAGCCTCAGATTGTACTTCCGGATTCGCTTCATGAATCTTTCGAGTGCCGCCACGTGTTCCTCTTGACTCTTGGTCATGATCACCATATCATCTATATACACTTCCAGCTCCTTATGGATCATGTCATGAAACAGAGTAGTAGCCATTCTCTGATAAGTTGCTCTAGCATTTTTCAGACCAAACAGCATAACCTTGTAACAAAAGGTGTCGAATTCTGTGATGAAAGCAGTCTTCTCCTTATCCTTCAGCGCCATCATGATCTGGTTGTACCCTAAAAAACCATCCATAATGGAGTAACAACCCATGCCCGCGGCATTATCGATCAACACATCAATATGGGGAAGTGGGATATCGTCTTTCGGTGAGGCCTTGTTCAGGTCCTTATAATCCACACACATCCGGACCCTGCCATCCTTCTTTGGTATCAGGACTATGTTTGCCAACCATTCTGGATAGTGCACCACTTCCAAAAACCCCGGCTCTAATTGCTTTGAAATCTCAGCCTTGATCTTTTCGGCCCATTCTGGTCTGATCCGCCTTCTATTCTGTTTGATAGGCTTTTTATCCGGGTCTGTAGGGATAAAATGTTCTGCTATTGATATGCTTATCCCCGGCATGTCTTCGTATCCCCAGGCAAAGGCTTCTTCATGCTCCTTCAAACAAACTTTCAATTTTTCCACAGTTTCGGTTTTTAGATCTGATTCGATTTTAATATTTTTAGGGTTTTCAACTGTGCTTGAGTTAAATTCAATGTGATGTGATGCATCAATGTCAAATATGTGCATGGAATGATCATTAAAATGCAAGGAATCATCATGAAAGAGATCATACAAATAAGCAAAGTTCATGTTAATATTATTAAAAAGTAATGGTAAACCATCACAATTGTTCTCAACAGCATAGTCATCAAAAGTGAAAAACATATCATTAGATAATTCATCTTCAAATATCTGTTCGATGCAGTCCTTGACAGTGCGGACCACGGGTTCGACCAGCTCTGGTTTTGGCATAGCAAGAGTTCCTCCTCCGGCGGGCACAGGGATTTTAGCTCTCTCGGTTGCTTCTGGCTTCACAGTGATCCCCTCAACGATAGCTTCTTCCGCGACCACTTTGTCAGCTAAATTCTCCAAGACTTCTTGGCAGGCTCTTTCTATGATCTCTCCAATCAAAACTTCTTCAGCCCCTTTCTCTGTCAGTTCTGGCGGTGCTGCTTGAATGGCTTAAACCCCAATCCTAAGAAGGTCTTCAAACCCCTGAATCAACTTCTCCCAAGTTGGTGTCACATTAGAGATCCCACAGACCGTCTCGGGTTCCCCAACCAGGTGAACTGCTGTATTCTGAAAACCTATCATGAATACACTAAGGCCCGGATAAGTATTGTTTGCAACCTGGAATTCACTACAAGCTGCCGGGGTAAAGAATTTCCTCTCCAGACCCATCTCCACCTTTGGCTCTTAAACGTCGTTCAAGGCTTTTTGACCGCCGGTATAGCCAAGACCAGCGTGTTTTCCCACCATCTGATTGATGGAAAGAGGAGCCGTAATACCTTGCTCATACTTCCCAAGGCCTTCCCCCCGCTTGTAACTAAACTTCTCCATTTGTTTCCAGGCTCGAGAACAGCTATCTGAAAATCGGTCAAGGGGAATTCTTCCTCAGTCTCTCCCACTAAGGCCATATCTAACTCTTCCTGTGTATAGATCGTGACTATTTCATTCCCGAATGGCAGTTTGATCTTTCTGTGGAGCGTGGATGGAACCCCTCCCAGCGGGTGAAACCAAGGTTTGCCTAACAGCATGGGAAATGTTGCAGGGATGTCGACGATAGTGACTGCAACTACACTTTCAATTGGCCCCACTTTTAGTTAGCTTGAAAGGTCCCTTTGACGCTCCTCTTGGTATTATCATATGCCCTAATCAAATTATATAAGGGCTCCAATTCCGTCTTCTCCATCTTGAACTTTGACAATAATTTCAGGGGACAAACATTTAGAGTAGACCCATCGTCCACCATTACATTCCTAGTATGGCGCCCATTGATGTCTGCTTGGATGAACAGAGGTTTTGTATGGTTCTTTCCCTCAGGAGGAAGATCCTTGTCAGAGAAGGTAATTTTTAGCTGTGGCTGCTGAATTAGAGCTACTAAATCCTCCACCGCTGCTTCAGTTGAAATCTGCGCATTTACAAGAGCACGGAGCAAAGCCTCCCTATGGCCTTTGGATGCCATAATCAGGTCCCAAACGCTAACATCAGCTTTGGTTCTTTTCAACTGTTTAAGTACTGCTTCAGTATCAGTGCCTCCCGGGATTTTAGCGTCGAATCTCTTGTCATATGACCTTTCAGCCAAAATTTCACTCCTTTCCCTCCCATCGACTCCCACCGGGGTTTTCTCACCTGTCTCTGTTCCCTCTCTTCCGCTCTCTTCATCCTGACTTTCCCCAATTTTCTCCTTCCCCTTACTTGCACTAACTTCACTCGGTTTAAAAATCCGACCACTCCTGGTCAAACTCTGAACCTTCTTTTTCCCTTTCTCATCATCCCAAAAAGTTGGGATATTCCGATCACTTTCTCCTGCATCTATCTTTTCTACCTTCTTTTCCCCCTCCCAGAAATCCGATACTTGTTGGGAGGTCTCGGGTGCATCATTTCCCCAAAACTCAAAGCTAGCTTTAAAAGCCAAAACCAGCTTCTCCCGATGATATCTCGAGCTCTTCCTCACTTTCACTCTCCCAAAAACCCAAAGTGAAAACCTCTTTGATCGGGCATTGTCACGACATCTTCTCATCACTATTGTTTTCCTCGGCATTTACGTTTACACCTTTAGCAGCCCAAACCTCTTCCTGTTCGATTTCTCTCAAGATTTCCCCTTCAATTTTGTACTCCCTAATGACATACACCCCATCTGAAGAGAAATTAGGGAGAGGGTTCTTCCGGATACTCGGCTGACCATGCTCTTGGTCTGGGATTTTACCCTGTTCGATTAGATCCTGAACTTCGTGTTTCAAGCGCTTGCAGTTGTTAGTGTCATGGCCTTTGACTTGGTGGAAATTGTAGAAAGCTTGTTGATTAAAGGACGGGGGTAAAGGATCAGGTAGGGGCCTCGGCTCGAGGGGTTGCAACAAACCCTTCTTTATACACCTCTCCAATACCTTGGACAAAGGTAGAGTGAAATTCGAAAATCTCCTTTCCCCTCCTCCTCTCACAGCATTCACAGACTGTCCGATTCCAGCCCTCGAGTTCTCGATTCCAGAAGCTCCTCCCTGTCTTTGGGTTGGCCCAGCATAACTACCACGTTTGCCTTCCTATCTTCCAGCAGGCAGTCTTCAATGCTTACCCCCATCCAGCAAACCTCTGAAAAGTCCCTCAGGGGAATGCAGTACATCTTGTTTCGGAATGGTAGGAGAGTCCCTTTTATAAAGATCTTAATTAGCTCCTGCTCATCCGGCTTATTCCGGATCAAAATCAGCTTTTTCCTCCACCGGTTCAGATAATCGAGGAAGGATTAGTCGGGACTCTGTGATATTTTCTAGTTCCCTCAATCCCACATTCATCATGGAATTAAAAGAAAACTATTCCAAGAAAGCCTTGGACAGTTCCAACCAACTAGACTTTTTTCTTTTCTCGAGTGCATGATACCATAGAAGGGCCGGTCCTTGCAGTGAAGTAGAGAACCAATCCAACATAAAATCTGCTGGCAGTCTGTTTAATTTCGAGATCAGAGCATACTGGTTCAAGTGCACCACGGGATCGCCGTCCCCATCGAACTTGGACGGCTTATGCAATTTATCGGATGGTCCTATCCCGGATTCATCCCCCACATATTCTTCGAATTCAAACCCTATGTCATTCTTTGTTTGCAGCTGAGCATTTATCTTTTTCATCTCTTTTCTCATAGAATCTAACTCTCTCGATAGCAGACTTCCCCCTCTTAGACTCATCGGGTATGTTGATAACTTCTTTAATGGGCCTAACCCTTTCCAGCATTTCTTTGTGATAGGCAGCATCTTGTTCCTTTAGCAAAGGATCGAACTCTTCTGGTTCTTTTCCCTTATCGGAAATAGGGGATGCAGCTGGTGGCTGTGTTTGGGTTGGAGGCGTGTACCCCAACTCAGCCAACTTTGCGGCTAGCACCTCATTAATCATGATCTCGACTTCCGCTCGCGTATGCCGGGGCTCACTGGTGTCAGCACCCTGATTTTCTGAACTCGGTCTTTCAGACATTTTGACTGTATCTCTAGACTCTTCAATAGCTTCTTTCGGGATTGGGGTGTTTCGAATATTAACCAATCTTCCAGTGGAATCTCTAACCCACGTCGGCGCAGAGTTTTCTCCGGTTGAATCAATGGTCGACTATGACTGTCTGTAAAAAGAATAAATAGGTGAAAAAGATGTATGTATGAGTGCATGTAAATGCATAATTTTTCACAGCAAATGAATGTATACTAATGTGTCAGAACATGGGCATGGACCGCAAATCTCTTTCCCTGTAAACGACTAACGGGATTTGAAAGACGTTGTCTGAGTAGGCGAGTCTGTTTCAGTAAACATATTCGAATTGTCTTCTGTCATTAACCAGTTGTTGTTGTTCGTTTTGGATTTTTACCAAAAGATAATAAAGCATTTTTGGGATGCGCGTTGCCGAACTAGTCGGTCTTGAAAATAATTTTAGAGCCGCCACCCGCTTTCGGGACACCAATTTTAATTTTAAGAAAAATGACTCCATTTTTAATTTTAAGGCACTGGTCAAAGATTCAGAAATCTGGGTAAGGGGGTAAGGTACGAGGATTTAAGTTTTACTTAAACCGCCGCCCGGCAAAACCGGCCTCTTGGTTTGTTTTTCTTTCCAAAATTTTAAGTTTTAAATAAAATGCAATTGCGCGATTAAGTCTA
>CANUEY010350487.1:0-10029 GCA_948099555.1 Croton setiger
AAGTGCAGAAATTAAATGCGGAAATTAAATCAAACACAACTAAACCTAATTATTCTTTCTCCGATTTGGAGAAAATAATTACAAAATAGTCCTAAAAAATTACAATCTACCCTTTAAAATCCCAAATTAAACCCAAAATCCTAAAAATAAACAAATCCAAGCAATTATAAAAAATTACAAAATAGTCCTTCAAAATTTTGAAAATTGCAATTAAGTCCTAAAACTATAAAAATCATTCAATCAAACCATAAACAAGCTAAATAGAGCAAACAAACATTCAATCATGCAAAACAACATTTAAAAAGTAAATAAAGTAAAATTACGATTTAGTCCCCCAAGTTTTGCAAAATTACAAAATTGCCCCAATTCAAGAAAAGCTACCAAATTACTTTAAAACATGCCAAAAAAACTGAACATTACACAAATCAAACAATTCCAGCAAAACAGTAGCAAACCAAGATAAATTTCAACTTAGTACTTGAATTTGGTAATAATTACCATTCTGCCCTTAACACTTCTAACAACTTCAGAATTAACACATTTTATGTCATGCTAAAAGGTTGATCTTAACAGTCACAGCCCTGCCAATCAATTCTATTTTGCCACTTTTAATTTTAAAAATGAAAATGAACAATTTGAAATAAATCAACAACACAAGTAAACATGTTTGAAAATGCAACTAATGAGCCACAAGAAGCTGCAATAAAAAATGTTTATGTTTATTAAAAAAGATGAATCATAAAATTCCAATCATGCAATACTTGAACAGATTAACATCATCGTAACTAAAAAAGCAAGCCAATAATCCTATATTATCCAGAGCATTTAATAGAAACATGAAATGTTCTATTCACTGGTCAATAGATTGAATTGCAAAGGAAACTGATTGAATGACAGACCGGATGCCAATGACGAAAAAAATACAGATATATGTTCATTGACAATCTGAAAACAGGTTTGTTCTGCTTTTGGATGATCAATAAATAGAACCAGATTATGCTATTTTTATGTACCAGAATAATGTGAACAGAAGTTGTAAGATATAGATCTATTCCTCATGCCAGTCCTATAAACAAACATATACAATCTTATTTAATTGGATTCTCAATGCATAACAACAATTAACAAGGACTCATCTACTGCTTACCATATTGCATTCACAATAAAGACAACATAATACCATTTAACAAAGTCTTGCTGCATAATTTTTGTTCCAAGATAATCACAAACCAGAAATAACCAAACAAGCAAAATGGTAGCAGGTCAGAAGATATAATATGGACCTAAACATGATTCCATAAGGTCCTTCCAGAGACAACATGCCAAGATCAACTACCAACATTCATTCTAAGAAAACAAGCAATTTTTTTTTTGTCATTTTCAAGTAAAAAAACAGAAACCAATCCATGACTAATCTAACTAAAATAGATGTTAACAAATTAAGAAAAACCTACTTATCAAATAATTTCAAGTATTATCGATAATCAACATATAGATTTGCAAACTGAAAATCAAAGATACTCAGGTTTAAGAAAAACAAGCATTTAAATATTAGCTAATCAGGTTCCCTAAGATATTCATCCATTACTTCATAAAACAAAAGAAAAATTAAAGGAATAAAGAATTAATCAGAAAAGGTACCTTAATTGCTCCCAGAAATCTTAAATTCGAATTCGGAAAGAAATGAGGTTTTTACAGAATTCCAATTCAACTTCGATCGAAGCAGTATTTTCGATTTACACTCAAAATTGATTCCCAATATCAAATTGTTTTTTTGATATTGGAATCAACAGAAACAAAAATCAAGAGGTACTTGGACAGAATCCCAAAAACCCCCAAATTCCAATTAAAAAATCCTAGAAATCTAACTTACAGAAATTTTTTTCTTTCCTCTCCGATTCTTCTTTCGATTCTCCTCTCTGGACCTCTCTGGAACCCTCCTTGTGCGTTGCTTTTCTTCTTTTTGTACCTTCTTCGTTTGTTTCGGCTTCCTTCGATCCTCACGCTGCCTCTTCCTTCCACGTAACGTTCTATTACGCTTTCTCTCTCTTTTCTGTTAGGCCTTTCTTTCTTCTGTTATCGTTTCTATTCTACCTTTGTTATGTCCGTCTTCTACAAGTGTTGCCTTCTTCTTCAATCTTCATCCAGTTCTGTTCTTCAGTTTCCCTTTGTCTTTCGTTTTCCAGTTTCGATGGCTTCTGTCTCAAATCGCTTGTCTGCTTCGTCTTTTCATCCTTTCTGATTTCTTTTTTTTTTGTTTTATAATTATGCAAAACGGCTCCGTATATCCTTAAAACACGGCGTTTTGTTCAAACATAAATAGGCAGATTTATAATTCTGAATCGAACCAATCAGGTTGGATTCAAAATCATACCTTTATTTTTCTTTCTTTTCTTATTTTTCAACTTTTGACCCCTAATCTTTTATTTCTTCTTCAATTATGCCCTTCCTTCCCTATTTTCTCTTTCAATTTTTCCCATTTCTTTTCTTTTTCTTCAATTAAACCCTTTTTTCAATTTTATTCATTTTTTCTCTTTTCTTCTTCTTTTTAATTTTTTTTTCTCTCTCTTTTTTTTCTAATATATATATATATATATATATATATATATATATATTTTTTTTTTTTTTTAATTTTTTACAAAATAAAAACTAATACCAAAATTAAAACTAAAATAAATATATATTTTTTTGAATATATTTTTTTAAATTTTGGGGTCAAAAATCGAGCGTCAACACTATGTTTTGCATTATAGGCGCGTCGAGTTCTCGAGCGGCGCAGGGTAAGTAACTCGAGGGCCACCTGAGTTTACAGCAGTGAGGTAAGTGCTAAGACCACTTACTTATATGTGTTTGATATGAACTTTGTGATATTGCCAATTATGTTATATTGAGCTGATAGACTAGAACTGAAGTCTGGTCATCTATGAGGTATGAAATTGCTGTTATATGTTTTGGATAAACTGTTTGGACCGGCACTGAAGCTCGGTCGATTGGATATATGTGATATATGAATTGCTACGTTTGTGGTTCCTGAGTCGGTACTGAAACCCGACCAATTGAGTTATTTGATCTGGTTTATATGATATATATGTTTATTTAACCGGTAATGAAACCCGGTCACATGATTATATGAAGTATGACAACATGGAAAGTGATTTATAGGTGCATATTCACAATACTTAATTATGGCCGTTGTGATTATCATAGCCAGTGTTTGCAGATTTCATGTTTGAGAAACTACGATTTCCTCTATGATTTGATGGAAAGGCCTACTGGTCATATATGTTATAGAAAGACCTACGGGTCCTATACGATGCAGAATGATCTGGTGTATACTGCATAATAAAGGTTGATCCACGGAACCCTTTTGACCGATAATATATTCCGGTCTTACAGGTTTGCTGGCCAGCTATGGTTACTGATATACTGTGAAATTCCCGAGGCAACACTTGGTCGATAAATCACAACTAAAGAAAAAGGAATGATATGTCATTATGCATTATAAGATATGATTTGATATATATGTTATATATGACCTGATATGTCTTTGATGAATTGCCTTATTTGATATATGATATTGCTTTGTTTAGCACTTGCTGAGTATGCGACTCGCACAAATCGCACCATGTGTTTTCAGGTCTGATGTTTGAGTGAAGTACTGAAACTTCACTAGTCTATGCACAGGTCGGTATAGCTAAAGTCTAGGCCTCTCTTCCTCACACCACGACATCTGTATCTACTGCATATAAATTTTGCTTTATGCTATGTTTGTATAGCATAATGATTTATATTGGTTATGTTTATAAGTCATATGCTATGTTAATAGAGTTTTGGGATGAACAGGCTATTGGTATGTAATTAAGAGATTTTAACATGGCATGTTTGATATTTGGTTTATGCCTTTGATTATATGCTTATTAGTGTTTGAAATGGACTTAGGTTAATGTGAGATTAAAATGTTAAAAAAAAGGCATGTTTTATGACGTAAGATAATAAGAGAGGATGTTACACTACTGGTTCTATATGTTATAGAAAGACCTACGGGTCCTATACGATGCAGAATGATCTGGTGTAAACTGCATAATAAATGTTGATCCACAGATCCCTTTTTGACCGACGATGTATTCCGGTCTTACAGGTTTGCTGGCCAGCTATGGTTACTGATATGCCGTGAAATTCCCGGGGCAAATTTGGTCGATAAATCACAACTAAAGAAAAAGGAATGATATGTCATTATGCATGTTTGTGATATGATTTTGATATATATGCTATAAATGACCTAATATGAAACAGTCTTGATATGTTTTGATGAATTGCCCTATTGGTTGACTGTTATTGTATTGTTTAGCACTTGCTGAGTATGCGACTCACCCAAATCGCACCATGTGTTTTCAGGTCTGTTGTATAAGTGAAGTACTGAGACTTCACTGGTTTATGCTCAGGTCGGTATAGCTGAAGCCTAGGCCTATCTCCCTCATACTACGACATCTGTATCTGCTGCATATAGTTTTTTCCTTATGCTATGTTTGTATAGCATAATTACATGTCTTGGTTATGTATATTATTAGCATGATATGTTAATAGATTTTTGGTTATTAGGCTTAATGATATGTAAATATGGGTTGTAATATGTTTGATATGAGTTTTTGGTTTACGTTTCTTTTATACGCTTAATTAATGTTTCAATTGGACTTAGGTTAATGTGAGAGTTAAAATGTTATAAAAAAATGGCATGTTTTATGACGTAAGGTATAAGAGAGGACGTTACATTTAGTGGTATCAAAGTTGGTCTACGGCCCCACAGGGCCTAGTCGTCTGCATTATATGTGAATTCATTCATGTGTATTGTTTTGACATATGACATTTATATAGGATCATGGAGCATATACATGACACGTAGAGGAGAGAGGGTTTAGCTGGCCCTACATTGGCTATTGAGGGTTCTTTTGAACCCCATGCATCTGACCCTAGTCATGCACCTACTGAAAGAAAGAGAAATTTTAAAGAGCTCCGGAAGTTAAGTGGACTGGATTTTTATGGCACAACAGATCCAGCGGAGGCTGAGCTATGGCTAGATAGGATGGATCGGGTCTTTGAGATGATGGACAGTACCCCGGAGGAGAGGCACAATTATAGCGTGTCTCTATTGTAGGGTAATGCATACAGCTGGTGGAAAACAGTACTGAATTCCAGAGTCCGCCAGTGCTGATATGGGGAGACTTTCTGTATGAGTTTAAAGAGAAGTATACCCTGGAGGTATACCAGGACCAGAAACAAAGGGAGTTCCTCAACATATCTCAGGGGGACATGTCAGTGGCAGATTATGAGGAGAGATTCACTCAGTTGTCACAGTATGCGGACTTTTTGGTGGCCAACGAGAGAGATAACTGCCGCCGTTTCGAGGAAGGTTTGAGGTACGAGATCTGGACGAAAATCACACATGGTGATTTAAAGAGCTTTAGAAATCTGCGAGCTGCAGCTATCCGGATTGAGAGGCTACGGATAGAGAGACCTCCAGTACCGAAAAGAGAGAGGGATGTTCAGGCACAGGACGCGGGTGGTTCCCGGATGCGTCCTTTTCAGAGAGCACCTGTCCTATCTAGTTTCAGGGGCAGAGCATAGGGCATCCAGAGAGGTTCTCAGGCTGGATTCTAAAGAGGTAGTTTCTCTTACCAGGGCAGCTCAGGTGGAGGCCAGAGCCAGTCGAGACCTCAGTGTACTTTCTGTGGCAGACACCACTGGGGTGAATGCTGACGTTATACTGGCGCCTGCTATATATGCGGCGAGCAGAGACATTTTCTTAATGAATGTCCCAAACGACGAGGAGTTGGGCCAAGCACCATCTGAGGCTCCGGTGCAGATCACCCGTACTAGTGGGGCCGGGTCAGGATATGGTAGAGGCAGAGGTAGAGGAAAGACCACTGAGTCAGTGGTTTGTTTTGGCAGAGGTAGTGCTCAGCACACGACTTCACAGGCTCCAGTTCAGGCATGGGTTTACGCTATGACGCGGATGAGGCTCTCGCTGCTTCAGAAGTAATTGCTGGTAAACTTTTTTTTTTATTAAACCTGATTTTCTTGCTTATGCATTAATAGATCCTGGATCCTCACATTCTTTCATATCATCTCATATGTCCACCCAAACAGAGAGAGAGCCCAAACACCTAGAGTATGACCTTATTGTACATACACCTTTGTGGGAGATAATGAGAGTTAAACACTTATACCCAAATTGTGAGATTTATATTGGGGATCAGGTATTACCAGCAGATTTGATTTTGCTACATTTTCATGATTTTGACATCAGTTTGATTTAGACGGGCTGTGAGGCCTATTTAGCACAGGTCATCGACACTCGAGAGCAGAACAGTAGAGTGGAGGACATCTCAGTTGTCAGAGAGTTTCAGGATGTCTTCCCAGAGGATTTGCTGGGTTTACCGCCGGATAGAGAGTGGAGATGTCTATAGAGTTAGTTCCAGGTACGGCTCCCATTTCTGTTACTCCTTACAGAATGGTACCACTAGAACTACAAGAGTTGAAGAAGCAGCTTCAGGAGTTACTTGATAGAGGTTTCATGAGACCCAGTGTATCCCCTTGGGGTGCACCAGTGCTATTTGTGAAAAAGAAAGATGGAACCATGAGGCTATGCATTGACTACCGTAGGCTTAATCAAGTAACAGTTAAAAACAAGTATCCATTGCCCAGAGTGGATGACTTGTTTGATCAGGTACAGGGAGCTAAGGTTTTCTCCAAGATTGATTTGAGACCAGGCTATCACCAGTTGAAGATAGTTATAGAAGATATTCCGAAGACAGCTTTTTCGGACTCGGTATGGTCATTACGAGTTCTTAGTAATGCCATTCGGGTTGACGAACACTTCAGCTGTGTTTATGGCATTGATGAACAAGATATTTCAGCCATTCGTTGACCAGTTTGTCATTGTGTTCATCGATGATATATTGGTTTATTTAGAGAATTCCTTGGAGCATGAGAGACATCTGAGGATTGTTCTACAGATTCTTCGAGAGAGGCAGCTGTATGCCAAGTTCAGCAAGTGTGAATTTTGGCTAGATCACGTGATGTTTCTAGGACATGTTATATCTGTGGATGGAATTAAGGTTGATTCCAGAAAATTAGAAGTGTGAATACTCGAATTTTGAGGCTCGGAAAATGAATTTTCGTAGACCGCGAACAGTCGAGCTGGACCGGACATTTTCGTTAAACAATGCCGGAAGTATGCCTTCATGGTAATTGAAATGTCCGAGATTTCACGGGGGTCACAGAAACTCCCTCGGAATAGCCATTGGATTCTTGGAACGTCCCGAAAAGGCTCCGGAATGGAAAACGCGCGAGTTGCGGAGGGAAGGAAGCCCTGGCCGTCCAAGGAAGGCGCCCTTGGCCGCCCTCTTGAGGCAGCCCTGGCCGCCCTCTGGAGGCAGCCCTGGCCGCCCTCCAAGGGCAGCCCCGACTGCCCTCGACGACATCCCGGGCCGCCCTCTGTTGACTTTTTGGCCGAGAATCACCTATAAATATCCCAAAAAACCATCATTTTCTTCACACCTTGAGCTGTGTCGACAGCCGCTCTCTTCTCCTTTCTTGCTTACAGTGATTCTTCATCTCAAAGGCAATTCTTTACTACTTTATGCATTGCATTTCTATGATAACTTGCATTGCATACATAATCATATAAAAATAAGTCCAAATCATGTTAAAGCTAAGGAGCGGACGCCGACTGCCTCAGGTATATTTCGAAACTTATCTCTTTGATTAAATTCTCTTTTATCGCATCTTGTTTCATGCATACATGAAATATTGCATCTCATAAACACACATTTTTGGCTAAAATGCCGTCATAGTCACTTGTTTTGGCTGCCGCGCCATATAAATCAAATCTTTCGGTCACAACGCCGCACCAATCAATCTTTTGGCTACAACGCCTGAATAATGAATCTCTTTTGGCCGCAGTGCCAAACTACACATCACATTTTGGCCCCAAGGCCTGGCAAATCACTTTTCCCCAACGGAAACACACACAAAACACATTTTTTGGCCAAAAGGCCTAAAAATCAATCTTCTCAGTGGAAATCTAACAAAATCACACTTTTGACCACGGAAGTCATAAAACTCTTTTTTTCGGTCACTAGACCAACAAAATCACACTTTTGACCACGGAAGTCATAAAAATCCTTTTTCGGTCACTAGACCAACAAAATTCATTTTTTGACCCTGGAAGTCATAAAACTCCCTTTTCGGTCACTAGACCAATAAAACACATATTTCGACCACGGACGTCGATAAACTCCATCTTCGACCACGGACGTCGATAAACTCCTTTTCGGCCACTAGGCCTACATTTCGACCTCGGATGTCGATAAACTCCCTTTGGCCCCTAGGCCTAAAATCACTTTCACACACTCATAGCATACGTACATGCATACACTCCCTTCATCACCTTTAAATAGGCAATTAGAACTACATTGACCTTGATCTCTCATTCAAACCATAATATGTAGACATATTCAAGATATAACCTTGAATAGCAAGTCTCCCTACTCTCAATCACTTCCAAATCTTCATTCCTGCATAGCATACATTTAGAAGAAAGATCATTGGATGTGAATGCATGACATAACCTCCGAATCCACCTCGGGTTCGAAGACTAGTGCATTTCATTCATTGAGGCGATTAACCTAGAAATAGGTTAATCGCAAAACGGAGTCACTAAGGGGTTCTTTCTTAATTTTTCCCTTTCAACAAAATAAATTAAGTGGCGACTCTACACACACGCTTCACCCCGAGTGAACACCCCCGGTCAACTGACTTCCCTCGCGTATCGGCCTGACAACTCGGAGGGCTTCCGGTAAGTGTTCACAATCTGGCGACTCCATTGGGGAAGAATCAACTTGACTAAAGTCAAGTGTGGGTTACCATTGCATTCATATCATTGCATTATTCTTCTAACATCCTTTTGCAAGAAATAAGGGTTCTTTCCTAAAGAAGCTTTGAAGAAGATTTGGACTTATAAAAATAAAATAAAATTGCATTTGCATCTGATGTGCATAGTTTTCAAAAATTGATGATGATGATTATGAGTTTTTCAACAAAAAATCATAAAAAATGAATTTCAAATGAATTTCTTCTCTCTCTATAAAACTTCTTGTGAGTCGGGATAGCGAGTAGCGCTTGATGAGCACATCTCCTTGATGATGTCTATGGACAGCGAAAGTGTCCCACCTTGGTGCTAAAAACCACTTCTAATCCTTTTAGTGGTGGCCCAAGAGTAAGTCGTACTGCTGGAACCACGCGAAACTCTTTGTTTCACATGTGGGCGTGGTATATCCTTACTTTAGGCATTCGAGGGTCCCTATTAGCCACTCAGTTTTCTCATCCAAATTAGAACCTTCCCCTTAAGATACCCTTGATTAGATCTTCGCATTCAACCCATGACATTAAAATAAATTATGGCGTGATAGATGTATGCATTCATACCATACATACCACCTATAAATAGGGGGGAATAAAAAAAGAGAGGTAAAACTAAGAGAGTAAAAATAACAAAAAAAAATTGAGAAGGGAACGAAAGAATAAAGAAGGGAATGTGAATGAATCATTTAAGACTAATGCCATACTTGGAGAAAGAGTCTACCCCACTGTTTCGATTTTTGCTCCCCTAAAAATAACCGATGATGATCAATGCTCCACGCTCGAAATATCCAGAATCCCTCTCGATCCAATCTGTTGTTCCTCAAAATTTCAAAGAATTTAATCTCTCATATATTTTTAAGAAAATTCTTAAAGTCTTCTCCTATTTTCTTCAAAAAAAAAAGGGATTTAATCAAATAATTTTTAAAGTACCAATTTCAAAATATATGAAAAATAAAATATTTCGAAATTATTTTATTTTCTCCTTGTGTTATCAAGTTTAATTTATTTTGGTGGTCAATTTTAAATTTTAGTGAGGTTAGAAATTAAGAATTGATTAAAAATTGGATTGATTTTGGAGAAATAGGTAGAATTGGGCGAAATGGAAAG
>CANUEY010350529.1:0-15061 GCA_948099555.1 Croton setiger
TGGTATATGTATGTTATATGTTGAGTTATTATATAATGATAAGGTTAAACACGATAATTAAAATGGTGATGTATGTTTTAAAAAAAAAAAAAAAATATATGACATGTTTTATAACGTAAGGTATAAGAGAGGACGCTACACCTTCATAGGTTTTTTAGTTCAAAACAAACCTTTATAGGTTCCTTAATTCAATCCATAACCTTCATAGGTTTCTTAGTTCAATTTCAATCTTTCAAATCTACTCTTAGCAGGTTTAGTAACCTAAGCCTTAGCAATCTCAAACCTCGATAGATTTTTTTTCTAGACTTACATAAGTTTTCTTTCAATCCAAACCTAAATAGGTTTAGCAGCCTAAACCATATATAATTATTCCAACTCAATTAAAGTAGATTAGCAACCTAAACCTTAGGAATCTTAAACCTCTATAAGTTTTCATTCAATCCAAACCTAAACAAGTTTAGCAACCTAAACCTTAAGTTGGTATTCAAACTCAGTCAAAATAAGTTTAGCAACTTAAACCTTAGTAGCAAAAACCTTCTTAGAATTTCACAAAACCTCTATAGGTTCTTAGCATAGAAGCTAGCTTTAACACATAAGCTACTTTTTCTTAACTTCACTTTGTTCACAAGGAACATAATTTACATCCATATTTGTGTTTCGCTAAAATTTTTACGGAAAAAACAGGTCAATTCAATAGCCAATCATCCAACAAGACAAGCAACAAGTAGCAAGCAAATCGTTATTTAGCTCTGGCTCATTGAAGATAGTCCAAGACATTGATTATTCTTATTTCTTATGAGAATAGTCAATTCCACATCAGATCCTAAGTCAAGATAAATACAGTACCAATAAAATCTAATCATCATTGTTCCTTACTTGGATAATTAGCAGCAGTTCCAGTTCAAACTAATTACTCTTATTCCTTGCTTAAGTAATTAGCCCATCCCAAGACTCAATAACTCAGCTTAACCTTCCAGTTATAAGTCACATGCTCATCACATGCTTTTAGCAATAAAGACTCGGAAGCATCTACTAGATTTTGCTATTCGCCAAATATTAGTTTGTCAGATCCTTTCTAATAATTAAATAGAGGCCAAATTGTGCATATAAAAGAATGTTACCCTCGAATTGACCCAAGATTAGAAGAAAGCCTATAAATAATCAAACAGAAATTAGTCCAAATAGAGTACTTTTCTAAACCTGATCGCATGAACCAGATATCATGTTGGGTTTTTTACAAATCCAACATCATAGTTTCTTAGTCTTAAATGTTTGTTCGGTCTCAATTACATTCTACAAACTGAGAAATTTTCTAAGACTTGAAGGCTTGAAATTAAACTAAAAATGAAGTTAGAAGAAAAATTAGCTCAAACCAGAATGAACTAAACCAATTAGATCGAATTGATCAAAGTCAACTTGACAATCAGCACTTACTCAACGCCACATGGCCAATTACATGCTGCCACATGTCATCGTGTGGACCATACGGGCCAGAAACCTAGCTGTCCATGGGCCTCACTCACCAACCCATCTCTAGTGTGTAGATTACACTCATCGCCGGCTGACCAAGTTTCCGCTAGATTTTGGTCACCGGCCGATCAAAACCTGTCAAATTGGCATCCATGTTAGCCCTACTGCATGTCCGCAATGTGTTCCACTATGTTATCACCACGTCATTAACTTGTTGTGCACACTGCCATGTAGCACCAATTACTGTGTGTCATATGGTCAGAGGGAATCACTTTTTTTTACATTTTGGCCCCTAAAGTTTTTGCCTTTTAGTTTTGCCCCTAGAATTTCTGTTTTGGCCACTAAAGTTTCTACCTTATTTCAGTTTCATCCCCAAAAATTCCATGTCAGTCCTAACTCTACTCCTATAAATATGAGGCTTCACCAAGCATTTTAACGCACCTTTGAAATTTACATTTCACCCTTCAAAAACCTTCTCTTTTCGTTCTTCAGAAAGCTAAGACTTCTTACTCTTAAAAAGCTTTCTTTCATTCTAAAGAGCTTTCATAAAGCTCTCAGGTCTTTCCTTAAGACTGCAGTCATCTTTAGCATTCAAGACCCTTATCATCCTTTGGCATTTAAGACCCGAATTTCCTAAAGCCTTGTCATCCTTTAGCACTCAAGATTCAGCTTTCTTAAGCCTCGATGCTTTTCAAAGCTTTCTTAAATTTCCTCAGTCCAATCCTAGGCTTTACGCTGCGATCAGGTTGTACTCTTGGTCAGGTATATAGCTTACTTAAACTTTGTCAATTTTATATCATAATGCCTTAATTACTGCACCTAAGGGGATTAAATTCAATGAAACCCTGCAAACTCAATTTCGTATCTTTACAGATGTTTGAACTACAATCAGCCGTGTTCAAATTCCATTCAAATAGCGGTCTTGAGTTATTTATCTCAGAATGAAGGTCCAACTAACTAAACTATTTATTTTGCTTCAGCTATTTATTACTTTCAATCTTATTTTCATACTAATCATCTTTTTTCAAGTATTTTGCTTGTAAGAGTAGAAACATGCATTCATCCTTCCCACATTTACTTATTTTTCATAATTACCCCCCTTTTAAATAAAAAACCTAGTCCCCAAATTCATTCTTTGGTTCAAGACTAATGCATTTGCAAAATATTACTTTTTTGCCGTTTGGACTAAATAGAACCACTTTTTAGGTTTTTTTTTTCCTTGTTTTGCCTTTATAATAAATTTAGGATAACGACTCTTTCAAAATCAATTTTTTGTGTTACACAAATCTTGCCATTTTGACAAATTCATTTTTACACCCTTTTCTAAAATTCAAATTTTATGCTCATATACATAAGTAGGACTTTAATGAATTTTATGGTCGACATTACTTATTTTATGTTATGGGTATATTAGTAAGTTTTGTTATTTTCATTTTTAATTAGAATTGGTTAGTTATAACGAGAGAATGTGACAACTGGATGAATTATGTTAGTAGAGTAGAAGTGGTCATGGGCCGGGTTGGCCTGCTGAGCTCGCCTGGTCAACCTGTGGAAAAACCGGTCCGGCCCGCCCTCAAACCGGAACTGGAACCGTTTGGTCAGCGGTCTGGTTCAGGTTCAACAGAATTTCGAACCGTAACCATTATAAACCGTGAACCATTTTCGAACCGTTCCCGAACCGCCAGTTAACCGGCCCGTTCTCGAACCACCAGTTCACCGGTCCGGCGGTCCAACGAGCCGATTACAATTTAGGCTACTCTCAAACTGTGGCCCGAAACCGGCCCGGCCCCTGGCCACATCTATGATAGAGCATTTGTGAGATATATAATTTTGGGTTGAGCACAAGTCAGTTATGATGAATAAAGATTCCTTCCTTCTCTCTTAATTTCTATCTCTCATCTTTTCTCTTTTCTTCTCTTCTTTTTGTAAATTCTCTCTTATTTATTGTGCATTGCTTCTGTGAATCGATAAGCATAACATTGGTATCAGAGTTGAGCAAATCGACCTAGACGTTGAAAATCAGCTCCAAAAACTCACCACGACCATTGCCAAACTAGCAGCCTCCAATACTCATCTCACAAAAGTTCAACAACAGTCAGCTAAAAGGATGGATGATTTTTGAATCCAAATTTATGCTGTTAACGGAAAAGATAGCCGTGAAACCGACTACACCTCCAATATTGGAAACTCCTACTAGGTCATCTGAGAATCATGCTTCATCTACATCTAAAACCTACTCTAGTACTGATAAGGGTATTCTACCCCTACCCGTGTAGGTAGAGAAAGGAGAAATCAATAATTCATTTTCTAGAGGAAGCTTTACTTCTAAATCAGTAAAGTTACCCATGGTTGAACTCCCAGCCTTTGATGGTGAAAACCCACGCAACTATATTAGAAAATGTGAAAAATACTTCCGGTTCTACAAAATTGAGGAGGGAAAAATAGAATTAGCAACCATGATGTTTGGGGATAAGGCTGATAATTGGTTTCAAGTTTGGCTTAGTGATCAAAGCTACATTACTTGGCCGTGATTTTACAAAAATTTATGTCTCCGGTTTAGGGGCTGAGGTAGTAGCAGAGTTCAACAAGTTACAACAGAGGGATGAATCTGTGACCAGTGATCAAGAAAAGTTTAAGCAATTGAAAGCAATGATGATGGTTTGTAAACCCATAACACTCATCTCTAGTTTGTTATTTGAAACCTATTTCATATCTAGTTTTATCAGTGGACTTAGTGAAGAATTAAGAGCTATGATGATGGTTTATAAACCCATAACACTCAACCAAGCTTTTGAGCAAGCCAAGTTCCAAAAATAATCATTTAAGGCTGTCCTAAGGAAGCACAAGCTGATTCCGAACAAAACCACAAGAGTAAGGAAAACTTCTTCAATTAATTTCCCTAAGCCTTTAAATTCCTTCTCTAAGACTAAACTGACGAAGGAATCAAGCTCGAAAGCAAGCCTATGGGAGCAAAGGAAGGCAACTGAGTTGTGTTTCAAATAAGGAGAGAAGTATGCGCCTGGTCATTAATGTAAAGGTCAATCACTAATGGCAATCGAAGGCGATGAGACTCAAGATGACAAATCTGAAGCTGAGTTGGAAGGATCGAAAGAGAATTATCCATGACTACTGTTACAGATCAGAAATCTCCTAATACACTAAGGATTAAGGGTTTAATCAATGGGGTAGTCGTAATAATATTGATTAATAGTGGAAGTATCCATAGCTTTATTAACTCGAAGGTAGCTACAATGGTTAAAGATTGCTCTGTCAGTAACTGTTGCTAATGGTGAAATTTTAAGTAGGACTGCTTGTCAAGATATGCGATGGAATATGCAAGGGCAGGAATATGCTTTTGAATTGTTAGTATTGGGAATAATGGAGTATGATATGATGTTAGGAGTTGAGTGGATGTTGTTATATAATCCATTACTTTTTTAGTTTGTTAACATGAACTTGAATTTTAAAAAGGAGGAACATGAAGTAATTTTACAAGAGATTCAAGAAACATGGGAGCTGTAATGTTTAATCAGAAGACATATTTCCCAGCTAGTTAAGAAGGCTAGGCCGATTGCTCCAACCCATATGTACTCAATTCAATTCAATTCATGGAAGAGCCAAGGGAATCTGATGCGGAGTTACAACCTCTTCCATTGCTGCAAGCTTTTCTCATTAAGTATGAAGCTATTTTCAGGGTACCTACTTCTTTACCGCCTAAGAGGGAATTTGACCATGCCATTAACGTCATTTCTGGTGCTAAACCCGTTAATATCAGGCCCTATAGGCAAAAATATTTCCAAAAAACCGAGATAGAAAAACAAGTGGCTGAGATGCTCGAATCTAGAATTGTGCAGAATAGTCATAGCCCATTTACTTCGTCGGTCTTATTGGTTAAGAAGAAAGATGGAACATGAAGGTTTTGTGTGGATTACTGTCAACTGAATGATGTGACCATCAAAGACAAGTTCTCAATTCCGGTCATTGATGACCTCCTTGATGAATTACATGGAGCAAGGTATTTTAGCAAGGTTGATTTAAGGGTAGGGTACCACCAAATCAGAGTTAAGGTAGCAAATGAATATAAAACAACCTTTAGAACACACCATGGTCACTATGAGTTCAAGGTTATGCCGGTGAGACTTACCAATGCTCCGGCGACTTTGTAGGCTTTAATGAATCACATTTTTGCACCTTGTCTGAGGAAGTTAATTTTGGTATTCTTCGACGATATTTTGATCTATAGTAGAATGTTGGAAGAACATTTAGAGCACCTACTGGTAGTCTTTGAAGTTTTATTAAGCCACCAACTCTATGCCAAACAATCCAAATGCTCTTTTTGTCAATCAAAAGTGGAGTATTTAAGACATACCATTGATGAAAAAGGGGTGCACAGGGATCCAAGTAAAATTAAAGTTATGAAGAATTGGCCAAAATCAAACAATTTGAAGGGATTTCTAGGGTTAACAAGCTATTACAGGAAATTTATATTCAGTATAGTGTTATCTCCAGTCCATTGACCAATATTCTCAAGAAAGACGCCTTTTGTTGGTCTGAAGAAGCATATAATACTTTCGATCATCTTAAAGAAGCTATGACTATTGCTACTGTACTCGTCATTCCTAACTTCAGTAAAACATTTCTACTTAAAACAGATGCCTGCAACACTAGAATTGGTAGGGTTCTGATGCAAGAAGGAAGGCCATTGGCATTTCTTAGCAAACCATTAAGTACAAAAAATCAAGGGTTATCTATTTATGAGAAAGAGTGCCGCATCTTATACAAGAAGGGAAGTGAAAATAAAGCCGCAGATGCTTTATTAAGAAGAAAACGGCCACAAAAAGGGAAGGTGAATGCTGTCATCACTGCCATTATACCGAAATGTGTTCAAGAAGTCCTAGAAAGCTATGGCAATGATGAAACAGTCAACAACTGATTCAGGCTTTAATGATTGATGCCTCAGCTAAACATTTGCTTTACATGAGGGAATGCTGTGTTATAAAGGGAAGCTCTATGTTGGTAAAAAAAGAAGAGTTACAGAACTCATTACTTGAAGCAGCCCACAGCTCCTCTATTGGAGGTCATGTAGGCATAGGTGGAACACTGAAGAGATTGGCCTTTTTGTTTTATTGGCCCAATTTGCAACAATCAGTCAAAACTTGGGTTAGTTCATGTGATGTGTGTATCAAAGGTGTAAAACAGAGAATGTGACTTATCCTGGATCACTTCAGCCTTTACCAATGCTGAAGGCAGCTTGGCAATATATTTCAATAGATTTCATCAAGCAACTACCGAAATCTAACTGAAAGGATACAATACTGGTGGTTGTGGATAGGTTCACAAAAAATGTACACTTTATCCCTTTACAACATCCTTTCACAGCTGGTTCTGTGGCTCAACAATTCTTAGATTGTATTTTGGAGCTTTATGGCTTACCCGCTACTATTCTTTTAGATACAAACAAGGTATTCACTAGTATTTTTTGGCAAGAATTTTTGAAGTTGCTACATACCAAGATACAGTTATCCACTGCTTATCATCCACAAACCGATGACCAAATGGAGCGAGTTAATAGGTGTCTTGAAAACTATGAGGTGCATGTGTCATCACAAACCCAATAGTTACAGTTCTTGGCTCAGTTTAGCGGAATGGTGGTACAATACCAACTTCCCCTCTAGCCTATAAATGACTCCCTTTGAAGCCTTGTATAGGCTCAAACCTCCCTCCTTCAACTTCATGTCAGTCATACAAACTACTTCAGCTACAGTGGAGGAATTGCTCATAAACCAACAACATATGGCCTTTTTAATTCATGATCAATTGCAGCTGGCCCAAAATAAAATGAAACAATTAGCGGGTCAAAGGAGGACCGAAAGAGCTTTTGAAATTGGAGCTTTGTTGTACTTAAAACTGCAACCTTACAGGCAAAGTCTGGTAGCAGTTCAAAAACACTTGAAACTTTGTGCAAAGTATTATGGACCATTCCCAATTGTGGCGAAGATAGGAGAGGTGGCTTATAAGTTGGAATTACCTAAGGAAAATACCATTCACAATGTATTCCATGTGTCATTACTAAAGAAGGCTACTGAGTCCAAACTGCTTCAACTACCTTGCCGCAGTGCACTAAAGAGGGTATTCCAAAGGTTGAGCCTGCTGCCATTTTGCAAACCAGAGAAGGCATACGTCAAGGAGCTACAGAGAGAATGTGAAAGCAGGATGAATTGTGTTGGTAGAGCATTTGCGAGACTAGCAATGATGGATATATAGTTGCATTCAAAAGGAAATGATTTAGTTGCCATGTTTATGGATTTCGTTTGAATATGATGGATTCAGTTAAAGTTTTGAACGAGTTTTAGGTGTTCATGTCTCTAATCTAACAACAAATAATGCAATCTCTATTTGCATAATAGGTTATTTTCACAACCATGTTCAATATGATTTTTAAATATTTAATAATATATAACTACTTTTTCCATAAAAGATTTGAGTCTTTGATTATCTTTAACAACTGATTTCTAATTTGCTAATGAAATTCCAGCGTTCTATGCCTGTTAGTCACACTCTAATTACTTGTCCTACATTTAAGAGATTCTCATGGGGAACATTGAACACTGCACTATTTCCCCTGCATATCTTCCTAAGGAATGCGTATATGTAATCAATGGCTATCTTCTTGTACAACTTTGAATCCCTACTTGCCGTAACCACCGTATTTCCCAGAATATGCACTACTCCTGCATCTCTACAGTTGCTTAGAAATTCCAACTCATCCTCATCCTTATCACCCGCCACATTTCCCTTCAACGGCTCAATCGAATCTTCTGATGAAACTGTTCCACTCATATTCCCATCATTATTATTATAATTACAATCTTCCAGTTCCAAATGCTCATCTATACTGTAATCATCAGAGTCTGAACACCCTTCCATCATGTATTCCAGGCGGACAAATGTGAAAAGTTCATCGAACAGTCTCTTCTCAAATTCTTCATCTTTCTTGTGAAGATCTTTATATCCATATCTCGCAACACACCGGAACATATGGAAATTCTTCGGTCCTATCCGCCTTATCAGGAATCTCTCTTCTTCTGTGACTCTGTACACAGGCAAATACTTCACACAAACAAAAACTACTACAGAATGGATGGCAGGCAGGTTAGTGATGAAATGGGAAAAGATGTGGGGCACTCCTCTGGATAACTCAGTGTACACAAATCCGATGCCAGGGACACGAACTAGTCCTAAACTAGGGCCGAGCCCAAGGATCCATGCCATTGAAACCTTACTATGCATCTCAAACTCATAGCGCTTCACAGTGCCGTAGTGCCATGCATACATTATTATAAAAAAAGCTGCTGCAATTACTAGAGGAACCCAACCACCTTGGTTAACTTTGCAGAGGACAGAAGAAAAATAAGTGCCCTCCACAAGGAGTGATAAGCTAGTGAAAATTAGGACGAGCATCCAGTGGCACCGCCACACTAATAGCATGATTAGAGTCATAAGCAATGTGGTCACCAACATGACAATCACGACGGCTGTCCCTGATATGACATGAAAAGGTTGCTCTATTGGAGGAATTTTTTTTTTTTTCCAGAAAGCAAATAGGCACATGTCGATGTATATACCACATATTTTAATTAAGATCAACAAGTAAAAACTTACCAGATGCATTTCCAATTTGGGTTTGATTTCTAAACCCAGCCGTTACCGCAACACAAAGAATCATAAGAATCCAATTTATGTCTGGAATGTATATCCAACTTAGGAATCTTTTGGATGTATGCATAATTTTAACTCTGGGAAAACAGCCAAGTGCCAGAGCCTGTTTGATTAATGAAAATGTTGCAGATATAGTTGCTTGACTTGCAACAACAGCAGCAGCAGTTGCAATTATAAGTACTGGCCAATATATGGTATCTGCAAAATAATTAAAGATCAAAGATTTGAAAAACAATTGCCATAAAGAAAAAATAACTTTATGGTGACTCAATTGTTCAGCAACTGTAGGAACTTATCTGGAAAAGGGGGAAAGAATAACTCTTTTAGCAATGATTTCCAAAAGACAAATCAAGTCCATACATTACCTAAACTTTATCTATCCATAAATAAATGATGCAAAACTATCATCTGATACTGTGTCTTCATATACCACAAAAATGAACTAGTTAGAAAATCCCATGAGAACATCCATAGCAGCAAGTTTATATGTTAATCACAATACAATAAACTTCAAAGTCCTTTTTCTCCAAAACTTTGAAATGACATCTTATTTCTGCGGCTTTCACTTACTGCCATGTTGTGATAACTATTTTAATTCTCATCTTTATTTTCATTAATAACATTCAGAAGAAAGGTTGAAAGTTTTGATTCATACGATGGGCAAATGTCTTGATTGTGCTTGATTTCAAAAATTCATATTTAGAGAATCTAAAGCAAACACCATGATTTTATTTATTTAGCATTTATTCACAATAGCCAATACACATTGGCAAGAAAACAAAATAAATGGGTGATAATAAAAATTGTCTCAGTTGACAAGAAAACAAAAACTGCTGCCAAGTTTTTATTAAAGTAATAAGAAATACCTTGTTTTTCTTATCTCCCTGTGTTCAGAAAAACTTACGTGAATAATTTTACTATACTTTTTTCATCTCCTACTACTTCCACCTATTTCGACAGTATTTATGTCTGACTTTGGCAGATCTGAAATTCATTTAGTGGGGGGCAAACTTAATTAATAATATAAATACATCAATAGTATGAGACTAAGCACAGTAACAGAACCAACAAACATCCTTGAAGGAAAAAGATTAAGATCGAGGATTAGAAACCATACATACAAATCTCAAATATCAGAGACTATTCCTGTTGATTCTAAGGTTCTTAGATGAGAAGATGAGAACGCACCTGGAATAGAACGATAAAATGCTTCAGCTACATCATTTGGGTTTTTCAGGAGGTATGCAGCTTGCCCTGAATAAGCCAGAATAAGGCATGGAAAAACAATTGTTGTGAATGCAATCTGTATAGCTGATACTGGAAAATGGGAGAGATCAGCAAAAAGGGCCTCTGTTCCTGTAATAGTTTACAAATTGTTATCAGAACCTATTGGCATCTAGAATGGAAGGAAAAATTAACTAAATCAATAGAGACAACTAGAGTTACCTGTTATACTAAGCATTATACCTCCAAGGGAAAGCCAACCATCTCTCCCTCCCCTTTTAAAATAACGATATATATACACAGGTGATAAAGCACTCAAAATGCTTCTATCGTATTTCAAAATGTTGAATATGCCAATGCCTCCAATTATGAGAAACCAGAGTAGCACAATTGGGGCAAATAGCCAACCAACTCTATCTATACCATGGTATTGCACGCAAAACAAGCCCACTAATATCACAGCAGCAACAAACACAACCAGATCTGTTTCACAGGAACAATATATGAGGAACAATTTAATGCCTCCACGAAAATGGGGTTGATTCCAACGCAAGAAAATGTTTCAATAGTAAGAAGATACCGCTGGTCATCTTGGGGTGGTCTAATTTGATTCCTTGAACTGCTGATAGTACTGCAAAGAAAGAAGACAAAACCATGATGGATCGGACATTAAAGTAACTATCAAGAAACTAGAAAGGACTTATGCTATTAATAACATCAGAGTTAGTTTTAAGCATTAAGATGCAACAATATTTCAAGATTTCCATAGGTTCATAGTGCAAGCTTTAGTTTCTCTTAGTATTTGCCTTTTCTTCATCTGAAACAAAAATTACAAAATCAAAGTCCTCAACTAAAGAGCAATGCTTGATACCAAGGTGTTCTATTCACTAAAACCAGAGTGAGACCCAGAACTCCAACTAGAGAAGAAATGTTAGATCTAGACTTGTAAAGTGAACTAGGATTTTTTTTCCCTCAGAGAAGATTTGCCAATAGCAGGGGAGTTATTATCCCAAACAAACACTAAACAGTTAAGAGCATTTCCGTCTTGACTCTCAAACTAAATGATAAGATTTAATTACATCACAAAAGATCCATACAAGCATCAAGTATCAGTTTTTTTTTCCCATCGATTTACTCACCAAAGACCAATATCTTCCCACAAAATTTATCATTCATTTGAACCCAATTATATCTTTACAGAAAGTGTCGTCCTAGCTGCATGGGTCTTGGGTTCAAACCCCACCCATGTATCTAATAGCCAAAAAAAAAAGGAAAACGATATTGTCAATAGAATAGGAGAAGAAGAATTTATTTTACCATTAACAAAAAGAAAACAAAAACTCATAGTGGATAGTGGGGCAAAATGTAAAAATTTTGGGGTAGCAAAAGTTAGAATTGTTAAAAATTTACAGGTGCAAATAACAGTTCCCGCACACCCGATTTCTGCCTCTGATATGTTAATTTCATTCAAGTTATTTGGTCAACTGAATCCTTTAAAAAAAAAAAACAGATTTCAATAATCTCTTATATGCACCCATTTTTTTATACATAGCCATTAAGGAAGATAACTGTACCAAAATTTTGAGAATGGAAATGGAATATACCTGATATCGCAGGAGTCAGAATTCCATCCCCAATAACCATGGAGGAGCCAACAAGAACAAGAACAAGAAGTGCATTTTTCCAGATTGCATGTCCCTCCAACAATCTCTTGGTCTTTGCAGCAAAAGATTGTTCATGAATTCGAGAATAACTGTAAGTTGACAGCTCTTGATCAGTGTGATCTTGGTTAGGAATAGTCTTTACGTTAGCATGTCTACAAAGTAGTGAATAAAGAGCAAATGTCCCACCTGCAGTCACAATATATCAGTTTAAAGAAGCTTTCAAGCCACGTTACAAGTATACTATTTTGATATGCTGCCAACCTGAAATGAAGGACATGAAATCTGAAAAGGGCACACAGGGTAGTGTAACTTAAGAAGGGAAAAACAAAGACATTGACTTAAATTTTTTTTTAGCAATGAAAGGTCAAACAATGGTACATTGGCAAAGATGAAAATTGGCAGATGTTTACAAAAACATAAAGAAAGCAAAGTAGCAAGAGAGTTTAATGCAAGTAGAAAGCCAGAGGAATATCCTCAAAGTAAGCTTGCTGATGGAATGTACAAGTTATTGTGATAATCTCTTAGATGGAAGCCACAAGGAGAATCTTAGAAATTCATAGACATTAAAGATTAAAGAACCCTTTTGATAGATGAAAATGCTGATACAATGTGGCACAAATGCAAACACAGATTTATCAAACTTTTAATGCCAGAAAGAAAGAATTTTGCTTTACCTTGACCATTGTCATTTGCTCTGCAAACAATAAAAACATACTTCAAAAGTGGAATAAGAGTAAGGGAATATATGATCAATGACAAAGCTCCAATCACATCTTCAGGATCTTCAACTCCATCAGGAAATGTATTGTAGAAGACATACAAGGGAGAAGTGCCCAGATCACCATACACTACTCCAAGGCTTTGAAACGCAAGTTGCAGAATCAATAAGGTGGAAGTTTTCTGAAATTAAGCAAGACCAAATTAGAAACACAGTTACAGAACAAAATTTGAAGAATCAAGTGATAAAAAAAAAAAAATTAACATCAGAATCTCATTACTTTTATCTTGAAATAGCACCAAATAAATAAGTTATTGACACTCAAAACTCTTTTTATTATTTTTAGCATGAACAAAGAAAAGGAATAAATGTTTTAGTGCCTTTTCATCATATTTGTTCTTAAGCTTGCCGGCTTCTGCATCCATAGACTGATCTAACTTCTGATCCAAAGCCCAGATTCTGCTTCTGTAATCTGATTCTTCAAAATCACTCCTCCTTCCAGTCGAATCCATTTTGCAACTTAATTCAAATAATTCTGATTCACATTGTCACTAGCATTTAAACTCGAACAATCCTAAAAAAGAAAAAGAAAATCAAAAAACCATTTCCAAACCCAAGAAATCAGAAGAAGACAAACAAATAACTAACCAATGGTGCAAAGAACACATACCCAGTGCATTATTTTCAAAAAGACAAGCAGAGGAAAAGTGGTGAGTTAAGTGTTCATTAGCTAAGAGTTGGGTTGTAGAGCAAACAATTACAATTGTTACGCAGAGACCAGAGATCCAAATACTGCCATAATTTGATGTTAGCCGTGAGATTGAAATTATCAGAGCCATTAATTTGTTTGTTTGTCATTTTTTACACTGGTTCGTATCTGTATCCATCTGCCTTTGTACCCGCATTATTTAATTTTGTTTTTGTCATTTTTTTCTGTCATATTGTCTAACATTTTAGTTTTCATATGCAATTTTTAATTAGCTACTAATCCGAATTTAAACCAATTATTAAATTTTAATTCAACTGCATTTTCAAATTAATTTTTTTTAATACTTAGTTGATAAGATTTATTTTTATTTTTTTAAAGAAAGTATAATTGTCTACCTATATTAGTATTTTTTAAAAAAGTGGAAAATTTCTTTCTCAGCAGCATAGTAAGGAAATGTTCTTTAGAATCCAAAATACAATTAATTTGTGTTAATATTTTAGTATTGAATAAAAAATAATATTAAACTATTTATATTATTTATCATAATTTTTATTAAAAAAATTCACAAAATTGAGTATTCCATGTAAATCCAATGTTTGGACAACAAATTTATGTGGCTCATCTATATAATAACAAGATTTTGGCATAAATATAGAAATTATTTTTAAATTGATGTTTTAAAGTTTACATTAAAGTTTTAATACCTTATTGATTTTAATATTTTTAAAATATAAAATTAATTAAATAAATAAATATTGAAATTATAGATTAGGTAATCAAAATGGCATAGATAATAATGACATTCTCATTACTTATTTGTAATAAAAATAATAAATTAAAATGATAATCAAAAAATATTAAATTACAAATGGCATAGGTAAATTTTCTAAAAATTAGTAAAATATTAAATTAAATAATAAATTTGCTAGAATCAAAATGGCATAACTAATTAACAAATATTAAATCTATATATTATATAATAACAAAATTTTAGTCAATCTTAAAAACAATATAAAAAATGAAGTTTTTAAAACATAAACCTTATTTATTTATGAAAAATGAAAAAAAATTTATAATGAATGAGAAATAAATGGTAGGGATTAATTTATATACTTTGTTAAATTTCCAAACAGATGCCATTAATATTATATTGTTTTTAATGAAATAAAATATTCATTAATCATTTGATTTATGTTAATTATGACTTAACTTAAAACTTAATAAAATTTATTTATAAAAAATAAATGCATATCATAATATATTTCTGTAATTAAAATTGTTTTGAGTAAAAATAAATGTTATAATATATTTTTAATAAAAGTTATTTATATTCATAACATTTTTATATTTATGAAAAAAAAAATATGTTTAATATTTGTAATATAAGAAAAATTATGTTAAATATTATGGAGGTATATATATATATATATATATATATATATATATATATATATATATATATATATATATATATATATAAATATTTATATATTTTTATATTATATAAGTGTTTTTAAAAAATTTTTTTTATGTTTTTGGTGTATTTAGATATATAAT
>CANUEY010350644.1:0-37500 GCA_948099555.1 Croton setiger
AGATAAAGATAAACCCAAACAAAAATTGGAATTTAACGAAACAATAATGAAACTAAAATTACGATCGAAATTAAGATTTTTCTTTTTCTTCTTCTTTAGAAACTCAGAAATTGGAAATTAAAATACCCAATTATATTGAAAGGAGGAGAAAAATTTTTGGGAAGAATTTTTGGAGCCGACAACATCAAAAATATTTTAAAACAGAGGAGGGCTGAGCTGTTTCGGAATTCTGGAGATTTTTCGAGCTTGGGCGTTTATCATCATCGATACTTTTTGGGGCAAAAATTAAGCGTCAACAGTAGGAATGCATAATAGTAGAGTTCAAATCAATAATGTAAATGTTATACACTCTTTGATCCATAAACATTATTGAGTTATCACTATCTTTTTTGACAATACAATTAGTAGTATCAAAAGTAACTCTACAACCTATGTCACAGATTTGACTAACACTCAATAGGTTATGTTTAAGACCTTTTATTAATAAAAAATTATCAAATTTAGTATCCTTACCAACCTCACCGATGCCAATTACCTTACTATTGACATTATTTCTAAAAAGTGATGTTTCCTTCTTTAATCTTGTTAAAAAAATTTTCTCTTTTTTCATGTTCCTTAAACATCCACTACCCACTTTTCATTTTCCATTGAGCTCTTAAGGCATACCTAAAAGAAATTGGTCACTCATTTTTAGGTACCCAAATAAATTTGGGTCCTTTGTAGTTAGTTATTAGGTCCATAGGGACTAATTTCAAATGTTTCTTTATAATGCAACAATGTATATTCTTATGCCTATGTCGCATCTAATAATGACATTTAATTTTTGATACATAAGATGATGCATGGAGAGATTTCTTCATTTGAAGAATTCTTCTCTTAGGAGGTTGAGAAGTGATATTTATTTTCTCAAGTTTCTCCTGTCCTTGATGTTGCTCCTTGAGTTTCTTAACCCTTTGAGTCTTACCTTTTACCTCTTTTTGCAGTAAAAAGTATGTAAGTATGCACTAGATGACTACTTGATTCACCAATTGAATCAACTTGAAGACTATAAGATGAAAGTACAAAAGATCCTTAATTACAAGATCCTCTCATCTCATGCATAAGACCTTCCTTTAACTGAGGAGGTCTTTGGGCATCAAGTACTTCATTAGTACTTTAATCCTCTTATGCTCACTAATACATAATTTTAATTTTTTGTTTTCATTAGCCAAGCGAGCATGCTCTCTCATACCTAACTCAAGCTTCTCATTAGAAGCTTTCAAATCATTCATAATTAATTTCAACTCATGCAATTCCTTTTCAAGCCTTTTGTTTCTAGATTTATAATCATCTTTAAGTTTCATAATTTTTTTGCATCTTAATGACATTTGATTAAACATGCTTACTATGTTATCATTCACAACATTATCACACTCATTATCATTGCAATTATCACTATCACTTAATGAAAGACAAGAGTTTAGGATTTTACCTCATTTGTAGGACCCTCTTGTGCCATGAGACATAATGAATTTGTGTGATCTTTCTCATAAGCAAAAGAAGCATAGGTTAGTTACTTTTTTCTCATCTTCTTCCTTATTAGAAGAGTCACTATCACTTCATGTGGCCTTAAAGAACTTCTTCTTATCTTTATTTTCCTTCTTCCACTCGTTGCCTTTGCTCTTCTTATCTTTCTTGAGCTTTTGACAATCACTTTTTATATGGCCTAAATTCCCAAGCAAGTGATTCCCATCTTTGGGTTCTTCTTAAATCTTCTCTGATGCAAGTGATCCAAATTTTTTGGTGAGCAAACAATCTCCCTTTTCTCATCCATGTCTTCATCATCATCTTCACTTTATGAGGACTCTTCAATTGAAGTGCTTTTAATGGCTTTGAGAGCAATAGTCTTTTTCTTTTTGTTTCCTTTCAAAGCTTCCTTTTCTTTACTCTTATTGAGTGTAAGCTCCCATATAAAGAGTTCCCTAATGAGCTCATCATTCATTGTAGTGTGAATATCATGACTCAATCTTATGGATAACATGAGAGGATATCATGCCTCCGGCAAGGCTTTCAATATTTTATCATTTACCTTATCAAAAGAGTAATGTTTGCCAAGCTTCCTCAAGTTTGGAACCAAGCTAAGAAGTCGGTTGGTCATGGTGGTAATGTCACTTCTGACTTTCTCTTGAATGTCTCACATTCAAATGGAGCCGCAAGTCTCTTCTCATCCCTTATTTGTTCGTTGCCTTCATAATAATTCTCCAATGTTCTCCACAGAGCATTTGGTGAAGAGCAATGTAGAATCCTTTTGGCTTCTTCTCTTGATACAATCCCAATATAACACACTTGCATAGATTGCTTCTTGCAAAATCATTCTTGAATCTCTCTAACCACTTGCTTCAAGGAGTTGGAATTTCAAATCCATTTTTATCCTTTTCGGTAGGGAATTGTAGCTCTTTCGTGATATATTCTCATAGCATTTGGCTTTTTAAGTAAGTTTTCATCTTATCTTCCAATATTGAAAGTCACTTGTTTAAAAGTATGATTTTAAGGATTGGTGGTGGAGATGTTGAACGGTTGCCATCCTCTTTCGCAACTAAGCTTCGATGAAAGATCCAAGCTCTGATACCAATTGTTGACAATATGACAACTAATAGAGGGGATAGGTGATTAGTTGGTGAATAAAAACTTTAAGGAATGAAAGGTAGAAGAAATGAATACTAATTTTTATAGTTTTTTTATTCTAACTAATCTACATCCACTTCTCAAATTTCTTTAAGATTTGGGTTCCATTAACCAAGTTACTTGATTACAATGGTGTTTTTTAAGCTTAAACTAAACTTAGAGTTTTTAGGGCTTACTCTTAAACTTTTACAGCACTTAATCATAATAAATGAGTTTTAAGGCTCACTTAATAACCTTAACACTAATAATTGATTACAAGTAGAAAAAAACAAGAAGTGGTTGTTGGAAAATTGAATGTATATGAATGAGAGTATGTTGTAACCTCTTAACGGTTGTAAGGAAGGGTATTTATACCCACAACAACCCTTATAATCATTGGACACTCGAAGTGAGGAGTCTTTGATCTGTTTACTTTGACTTCTTCTAACGACTACCTATAACTACTTTAAAACACGTCAGCTTGCATTTGATGTTAGAGCCATTAGAATTGAGTTAAGAAGTATAGCACATGAGGGTGGCGTACGCTATATGCCCATTTTAAAGAAGTCTTTAGTTTCAAAAGTAGTGACCCAACTTGAGGTTTAGCGTGCGAGAAAAAATTGCTTGAAACCTTCTAGATTAATTTGCCAGCTATCACATGTGAGATACACGTGATAACGTGCGAGATTGAATTGTAGCGTGCTAGATATACCTTATAGCGTGCGAGATTGAATCTCGATTGAGGTCTAGTCCTATTTGGAAAATGTAGAGTGTGAGATGAATATGTAGCGCACACTACGTTGTTCTGCTAACTTTAATACTTGAGTTTTTAGACATAACTCTTTTTACTTCATTTTGTCTTGCTGAAAAATAATACTTAAACTATCATTAGTAAATAACAATTCAAGTTAATTTGTCAAAAAATTAAAATCTAAGGAATATGTGCACAACACATATTTTTATTGCTTTATGTCTATTAAATGCAATAGTTTCAAATCTATATTCATATCAGTACTGCATAATCAAATATGAGAGGCATGACAGGTTTTGACTTGGGAAGATACACTTGAAAGTAGTAAAAGGGGAAAAGAAAAGGAATACCAAACCAATATACATAAATGATAAAATAAATAGAAGAAGGCTAAGAAGGAGTTTTAGGTTTTGCAGCGATTGCTTAAATGATGGCTCACTTAAGTTCTAAGATTTTGCATTATTTGCAAATTCAGTGGTTGATAGTTTTACAAAGCACGAAACTAAAAGATAACAAGATTTTATTGTTTGATTGGGTTTTACTTTGTCTTAATGCAATTGTTATTATATTTGATTGAGTGTCATGTCCCTTTGCTATTTTTAGAGAAAATTGGGCTGAATTGTAAAATAATTGAGAGAATTATGTCCTAATTGATAAAAAAGTTGCCCATATGTTATGTTAGCAAAGGGGACTCATTCCATATTAGGTCTTGGGGTATGGTTTAACTATTCGCCTTTTTGTATGGTGGATATTATTGAGAATGAATAATAAACTCCAGTTTACATTAAAAAATATTATAAGTAATTGTAAATTTAGCTGAATCGAATATTTGGGACAACTCAATGATTAATAATAATTTGAATCCCCATTACCTGATTCAAGTTTTAATTATGGAGATCAAATCTTAATGTCTAATTATGCTTTCACTTGGTGTGTTGATTGTTTAAGAAAGTGTAATATATTAGCACATAGGCTTGCTAGAGTTCCATTAGATAGGAGTTTTTCTTGTAATGGAATAATGCCAACATGTTTCATTTACTAAATTCTGATATTTTATATAATCAATGAAAGGATGACCATGTTAAAAAAAAAATATATATATTTGGTACGATTTGAGGACCAAATTGAATAATGTTACTTAATTTTTTTAATTATAATAACGGTTGCCAAAAAGAGGCATGAAACTGGCACTTCAGCCATTATAGCCACGCGTTCATCCAATCAAGCACGTAATTTCGTAGTCTACTCGCGTGAGTATTTCGATCGTTTTCTTAATGGCGCCACTTAACTTAAAAGCTTGGTGGCATTTTCGAAAATTTAGAACATGCTGTGGTCTATTTGTTAATACGAAAAAAGGAAAAAAAACATTTTACATTTTCGTTCCCTTTCTCAAAATTTGCTTCTTTTTGTAATACGGAGTCGCTTAATTACCTCACAACTTCCATAGTAATTTTAAATCTGGGCCTTCCATGCTTCTGCTAAATCATCCTGACCGTACGTTTCTACTCCGTTTACTCCGAAATTTTCGATTTTGATTTATTTATGATAGGAGTTGGATCACCCAAACAAAATCTCAACCATAACTTATGAATCCTACGGTCACTGTTTTGACACGTACCGCAATCAAAATGCATCATCCATTTTTTTTTCTATTCTGTAAATTCAACAACTTTAATTTTTATTTTTCTTATTTTCAATTTCAATCTAAACCCTCCCTCTTCCGAAACCAAAAGAAACCCTAGCTCTCCTCCGTCTCTCACGGTTTAAAAAAAGGGGAAATTTCAAAAATTGTCTAAAAATTTATACAAATACTGAGAAATTTGTTAGGGTTATGATTCGAAATTCACCGATTCAAGCCCTAATTCATTTTTCCTTGATGTAATGTTCACGGTTTGCTCGAGTTATCAGATTTAATGGGTGGTTCGATCCAGGTACTCTTGCAATTTTCTTTGCGTTGTTGTTAATTTGTCAATTTGAATATCATGTGATATTATATTTGTTGGTTAGGGTTTTGATCATCTGTTTATGCGTCATTTTTTATCATTTTGATACTTGATTTTTTTTTTGAGTGGTTTTTTGGTGCTTTTGTGGTGTCTACAGATCTGAAAATGTATGATGGGATTTGAAAATTGGGAGTGTCGAGTATTTCTGTTTGGGCTGAGGCATTGTTGATGGAAAATAGAATAAGAAGTCCTCATGAAGCGGAAATACCTAAGAAATCCAGATCTTTGGATCTTAAAAGTCTTTACCAAACCAAAGGTTCAAAAGAGAATAAAACTAAGAACTTGAAAAGAAAGGGTGGAGTAGATGATAGGCTTGTTGATAAGAGACATGAGAGGAAGAAGAGCAGAAAAGCTGTTTCTATCAGTAGTTTCAGAAAAGCCAATGGTAATGCCTCTAAGAGTTTAGAGGAAGTGTATAATGGCAGTCTGAGTTCAGGTTCACATGATTCAAAAGATTTAAAGTCTGGTTTGAATCAGCGCGGGAACAATAGTAGTGGTTTTAGTACTCTTTCACAAACTTTAGAGGGTAGTTTCATCCAATTCCCTAGGCGCAAGCGTGGTTTTGTGGGCCGAAGAAAAGTAGATGATGTTAATCGAGATTTGAAGGCTGTCGGACTGTCTACTGATACAACAATCAATGTTGACAAGGCTGGTAAAAGAGAAGACCAGGACAGATCCAAGCAGGTTCAGTCTTCTAAGGTTAAAACGAAGAAAGGCTCTGATAATTTGAAGGAAAACAGAAATAGGGAAACAAATTCAGGTGGGCATTTGGAGGAAAAAGACGGGCTTCATGTTCAATTGGTTGTAAATAGTGATGATTTACCGCTGAAGAAATCTCACAGTGTCATTGATGTTGAAAATAATGGTGATACATCTTCAAAAACGTCACTGAGGAAAAGGAGTAGGAAAAGGAAGGATTTGGTACCTGATGATAAGCATGTTGCTAAGGAGGCTGAAGTATCAAGTGATACTTCTGTTAAGGTCCATGGTGATCTGCATGATGATGATGAGGAGAACCTTGAAGAAAATGCAGCAAGGATGTTATCATCACGGTTTGATCCGAGCTGTACTGGTTTTTCTTTGAATTGTAAAGCCTCGTCGCCTTCTACAAATGGCTTATCTTTTTTATTATCATCTGGTCAGGAGTTCATTGCCCAGGGGTCGAATGATGTCTCTGGCTCTGAATCTGCATCTGTTGATTCTGCTGGTAGAGTATTGCGACCCAGGAAACAACACAAGGATAAGGGTAATTCAAGGAAGCGCCGCCATTATTATGAAATTTTCTCCGGGGACTTGGATGCATATTGGGTGTTGAATAGGAGGATCAAGGTCTTTTGGCCTTTGGACCAGAGTTGGTACTATGGCCTCATCAATGAGTATGATAAAGTCAAAAAGCTTCATCATGTAAAATATGATGACAGGGATGAAGAATGGATCAATCTTCAAAATGAGAGATTTAAACTCTTGCTGCTTCCTAGTGAAGTTCCAGGAAAGCCTCAAAGAAAAAGATCCATGGGAAGTGTGAAGAGCTCTAATGGTGAAAAAGGAAAACTAAAGCTCAGGAAGGAAAATAAGACAGACTTGACTACTGAGGATGATAATTATGTGGGGAATTACATGGACTCAGAACCCATTATTTCATGGTTGGCTCGATCTACTCATCGAGTCACTCTCGGTGCCTTGAAAAAACAAAAAATTTCTGGTCGATCCCTGGCTTCCATGTCAGGTGGGGCTTCACAGAGAAAGGATAAAGTCAACTTATGCCCTAATTCTTCTCTGGCTGACAGATTTGCTGGTGGTAGAAGGACTGATGTGTCTCCCCTTGTGAGTTCCAAAGATAGGAATCTTCCTATGGATAATAAGGTTCCTGTTGTTTATTACAGGAGGCGATTTCGTAATGCTAGCAGTGTACATCATTCATTGAAAGACAATCATGGTTCGACTAGCTTACAAGCATCTAAGGCTACCTGTGCTATTGTTCCTTCTCGAACTTTGGCTGAAGATATTTCTCTTACAAGATTGGATCCTGATGGACATTCGGAGAAGTTTTTTGCTGATGAGGCTTTATGGTTATGTGATTTTACGGGGCTTCTTAAATTAAATGTTCAGTTGGTTGTATCTAGGCAGATCAGGTTCAAGGTAAACCTCCCTGTGTTTGGCATTTGCAATTGCTTGTTTGGTGTGGACAACACTTGGTTCTTTCATGCTCTGCTACTGCTTCAGTATGGTACACTGATGACCATATGGCCAAGGGTTAACTTGGAGATGCTTTTTGTAGATAATATAGTTGGATTGAGGTTTCTTTTGTTTGAAGGTTGCTTGAAGCAGGCAATAGCTTTTGTTTTCCATATTTTGGCTGTATTTCATCAAGCTTCTGAACATGGGAAATATGCCGACCTCCAGTTGCCTGTTACTTCAATAAACTTCAAATTCTCTTGCATTCAAGATTTTAGAAAGCAGCTTGTATTTGCTTTCTACAGCTTTTCTGAGGTGAAGAATTCAAAGTGGATGCAACTGGACTCTAGGCTCAAAAGGCATTGTTTGCGTACTGAGCAGTTACCTCTATCAGAATGCACTTATGACAACATTAAGGCACTTCAAAATGGAACTAGCCAGTTGGTTAAGTCTTCCATTTGTGGTTATCGATCTAGAATTAAGGTATTGTTGTTACATATGTATTTAACTTGCCTTTTGATTTCACTAAAGGAACTGATATTTTTCTGTTTGAGAAAGTCCTCTTCCCTCCTCTAAATAAGTTTGTGGGTATGCATTCATGTCCACATTTTTCTGTATGTTTATATTTGCTTCCATTTCTTTGTCTGCTTGGTTGCAGCATTTTTTAATAATTTCTGGTCATAAGAATCTTGAGCATTGCATCCATGATTCGAGGGATCATCTTCATGTTCATCAGTTGGGGCCAACATAATCCTTTTTCACAATTTCATTTATTCTGTGTGTATTTAGGGTAGCGGCTAATTACTCGAATGCGGTGATTCTGTGTCCTTTTTTATTTCAAACATTGGTGATGTTATAACTGATGATTTCTGCTCCTGAATTTTTCACATTCAGGGTCCAATGAAGAGGGCTAGGAAGTATATCACTCTTGCCGGTGTGTCCAGAGATTCCACTAATTTAAATGGCAGTCCAGCTTCTGCTTATTGTGACATCTCTGAGCAGCGGTTTCATACCTTTGCACTTTCTTTTAGTGCTGCACCTACTTTCTTTCTTGGTTTGCATCTTAAACTGCTAATGGAACGTAGGGTCTCTCACCTGAGCTTTCAGGATAATGTTACTACTGGGCATCTGGAAAATTCTGATAGTTTGATGTTAGATGACTGTTCTATCGTAGAGGAATACTTAAGAGATTGGATGACATCCTCTCAGAATAATAAAAATGATGTTGCCAATGTTGAAGCTTCTACCAGCTCTAGAGATCCTGGAAAATTGGCAACTGATGCTATTGACTTGTCACAGAAGCAGCCATATTTTCACTCTCAGTCTGAACAACATGATCTATCAGCAAAGCCATCCTTCAATAAGCGTAGTACTGGTTCTCCTTGTCTGAATGGTATTACTGTAGAAATTCCTTCAATCAATCAATTCAATAAGCATGTTGATAAGGATTTACATGGTGGCCAACAATCATCTGATTTGTCTTGGAATACAAATGGTAGCATTATCCCCAGTCCTAACCCAACTGCTCGCAGAAGTACCTGGCATCGAAATAGAAGCAGTTCTTCATCTGTTGGATACATTGCACACGGATGGTCTGATGGAAGGGCTGATTTTCTCCATAATAATTTTGGCAATGGACCTAAGAAGCCACGAACTCATGTCTCTTATGCATTGCCTTATGGAGGTTTTGATTACTGCTCGAAGAATAAAAGTCATTCACCGCGAGGGCTACCACATAAACGAATTAGGACAGCTACTGAGAAGAGGCCATCAGATGTGTCCAGAGGTTCTGAAAGAAACTTGGAGTTATCTTGTGAAGCAAATGTGTTAATTACGCTTGGTGACAGGGGATGGAGAGAATGTGGCGTACAGGTTGTGATAGAGCTTTTTGATCATAATGAATGGAAGCTTGCTGTAAAAATTTCGGGCACTACAAAGTATTCATACAAGGCAAACCAATTTCTGCAACCAGGGTCAGTGAACCGATATACGCATGCTATGATGTGGAAGGGAGGAAAAGATTGGATATTGGAGTTTCCTGATAGGAGTCAATGGGCTCGTTTTAAAGAGATGCATGAAGAGTGCTACAACCGAAACATCCGTGCAGCATTAGTTAAAAACATTCCCATCCCTGGTGTCCGCTTGATAGATGAAAATGATGATAATGGAATTGAAATTCCATTTGTACGGAGTTCATCCAAGTATTTTCAGCAGGTTGAAAACGATGTTGGGATTGCTTTGAATCCATCAAGGGTGCTATATGACATGGATAGTGATGATGAGCAATGGATGTTGAAAAATCATTCTTCTTCAGAAGTTGCTAAGAGCATTTTGTGTGAGATCTCTGAGGAATTGTTTGAGAAGACGATGGATACGCTTGAGAAGGCTGCATATTCTCAACAACGTGAGCAATTCACATCAGATGAAATTGAAGAGCTCCTGGCTGGTGTGGGCTCATTGAAAGCAGTCAAAATTATATATGAATACTGGCAGCAGAAAAGGCAGAGGAAAGGAGCGCCTTTAATCCGTCATCTTCAGGTTTTTTCTGAATTTCTCTATATTCTTTTTGTTTGTTGTGTTGTTACTTCTAAAAAATGCATCCCATCATTTTGTTCTCTTTTGTTGTAATTGAAAATGATTGTTGAAGCTATGTCCTTTGAAGAAGGGCTGTTTCTAAACTATTCAGTCTTACTGAAAATGTCATGGTTCATAGTATTTTTTTATTGGGTAGTTGTTGAACTGCAATTGATAAGCTCTTGGTTGTCTAATTTCCATTTTCAATATTTAAAAATTTTGTATTTTAGAACCTTGAGAAACGAGAATTATCAACATCTCTAAAATGATTTTGAAGGTGCAAATAGCAAATTTTTTAGCAAAACATATCTCTGCAGAAAGTGCTGTTGATGATGTATCTGTTGTTTAACATTGGAAGTAATTAATTGATGGGCTATATCCAGTTTGTAGTCATGTAAGATGTTGACAAAGATTGAAGAAGGGAGAAGGGAACAGATGATTTATTTCATTTAGTAAATCAGAGGGGAGAATGGAATGAATAATCAATCAACTTCATTTAGTAAAATAGTGGGGAGAACAGAATGAATGATCCACTTCATTTGGTAAAACAGAGAGGAATAGGGGAACTAAAAATCAACTTAATTTATTAAAACAGAGGGAGAAAGGCGGGAATGCAAGAACTTTGGTGATGGTCTGAAGATAGAACCATAGCTACTATGTCAGCTTTTAATGTGCATGTTTTTCATCAGAGCTCTAAATCACTAAGTAGTGTTGGGAGCTCAGTAGTGTCTCCTTTTTGTGTTTGTCGCAAGTCCACCTAATTGTGAGGATGCTTGCTGGTACACTCATCAATATGTGCAATAATAACACTTATGCACTAGGATTTCCTTTGTGTTTGTATTTGTAATTTCTGCTTCCTTTTTTTACCCACTGTCCTCTGCGTTCTTTTAATTTATTAACTTTCTTTTGTTCTGTGGGGTTCATACAGCCACCACTATGGGAGAGGTACCAGCAACAGCTCAGGGAGTTTGAGTTAGCGATGGCTAAACGTAACACTGCTCTGCCTAATGGATGCCATTATAAGGTTTCACCTAGTGAGAAGCCTCCTATGTTTGCTTTCTGCTTGAAACCTCGGGGGTTGGAAGTGCCTAATAGGGGGTCCAAACAGAGGTCACAGAGAAAAATTTCAGTTTCTGTTCAAAGCAATTCCTTCCAGGGAGATCATGATGGTTTTCATTATTATGGTAATTGCCTTTGCCTTTCTGCATTTTATTGTTTTAATTCTACTATTTTTATTCGACTCATTTGTGCAACTTTTCTCCTTGGTTTGACTCTTGTTGCATCCAGGAAGAAGATCAAATGGATTTGCTTCTGGTGATGAAAGGATTGTGTATCAAGGACAGAACTATGAAGCTTTTGACGATTCTCCATTGCTCCAGATATCACCTAGGGTTTATTCACCTCGAGATGCAGGGTGCAGAGGATATTTTTCTGTGAGTTCTGATCGGTATGATAGAACTCATATTCAGAAACTCTACAGGAACAAGTCAAAGAAACCTGGGGCATTTTTATTTCCTAATGATACTATGGTTGCTTCGTACAGTCGTAGAACGTTTGACAAGAGAAATGGAGTTAATAGGTGGAATATGGCCTTTTCTGATTGGCCAAGCCAGCGGCATTACTCCTTAGATTTGTCCTCATCTCATGGTTCTGAACTGTTTGATAGTTCAGACCTTGATGAGTTCAGGTTGCGTGATGCATCTGGTGGAGCACAGCATGCGCTTCATGTTGCTAAACTAAAGAGAGAGAGGGCTCAGAGATTGCTTTTTAGGGCAGATGTAGCCATTCATAAGGCAGTTGTTGCCCTTATGACTGCTGAGGCAATCAAAGGTTCTTCTGAGGACATTAATAGTGATGGGTAGAATGATCAAACAAAAGTTGAGATGATTAGTACAGGGAAAATATGCCAACCCTTCACCATGTGTTTATGAAGCCTAGAATCCCAATTATATAGTTGTAGTTTTTTCCTGGAGTACCATGCTGTTGTTTCCTTTCTCATTGTCAGTGTGGATTCCGGAGGGTTTGTATTGGAGGGTTATTGTGGGTGGGGTGGAGGGGAGAACTTCTTGGGTTCTGCCTCACTATGTTTATAACCGATGGCAGCAGCAGCAGCATTGCAGAGGTGAGGGGTGTTTGGAATTTTGGCTACTGATCTTTTGTACAGATTTTTTTTTTGCCCTCTTCTTTTCTTCTCTTTCTTTTTTGGTCTTAACCTAATATGATAAGATAGTAGCAGTTGGCCGAATAATACCCCACCCCATAGGAAGGGATTTACAAAATCCTGTCTGATTGAATGTTGGAGCATTCACTAGATAGATTTGTGACAACAGGAAGGTGTCGTCTCTTGACAAGAAGAGGGAAGATGCTGTAAGTAACGATCTTATAAAATTCCATACAGATTTATTGAATTCTCGGAATTTGTTCAAGTCCTTGTACATTCTTGAGCAGCATATAGATTTTGCTAAGTTTGGGCTTGTACATTCTCATTTCTGTTTCTCACATAGCTGCTTGAAAAAATACATCTAACCGAACTGAAAACTTGACAGTTCATTTTCTGTTTGTTCTGTAATTTGTAAATGATCTTCCTACTGTATATGGTTAACCCGTTCAATTCACACTGATTATCAGAGAAAAAAAGACCAAATTTTGCTTATTGCCCGGCTATGGCTCTGAGTTTATTGTTTTGTTGAAACTTTTCCAAGTGATTAATACCCATATCAACCAGATGCCTCTCTTGGTTTTATGTTAATCTGCATGGCATTTCATTTGGTGTAATAAAAGGGCAGAAGCCGTATTTACCATACAGGTTACGGGATAATTTGGAGCAATTTGTATCACATGACATGGGTTAAATGTGTAGAAGAGTGGAGTCTAGAATTTGGGATGTAAAATTCGAGACTTTATTGTGAAACTAGTGAATTGTTTTGGTATTGGATTGGAATAATGCTCAATTTTCCCGCTGTATGTGCATAGAATCTACATGGCAAATGAGTAAAATAATTAACTAAATAGCAGATTTTTAATTTAGTTTGCAATTCTATCTTCAAAATAATTTGGCATTTAACTTGTTTTCTATTAAATAGTAGGTGGTCCTTTCATTTGAATAAATAGCATGTGCATCTTCCAAATGTCAATTGCGCACGTGCAAGTAGTACTATTCTACCAAATCTAACAATTTATTTAAAACTAAAAAGCTATTAAAAAGGGTTAATACTATTTTTGATGTCTGAACTTTAGCACTTTTTTTTTTTTTAATAAAAGAGTTTCTCAAATTTTCAAAATCGTATAGTGAAGCTCCATGTTGGCAATAAAATGTAGGATTCACGCAGAGCTGGAGCTGAGAGAAGGGAATTCCATGACAAAAATGCCCTTATGTTAACACGGTGAGTTGTTGTCTTAGATAAAATATTCAACCCATGTTTACCGTTTGACTTCTTACCGTTCATTACTTGCCGTTTTCTAATGGTTAGCAAAATGGGAAGCATGATTTAATAGAGGAGCGAGGGAAGGGGAAATTGAAATCCTTAACAATTTGCTGTCGAATACCTAAAAATCGTCCGCTGCAAACCCTCAAATCACTCCGGCAATCTGCTACAGGGTTTCAAGAGGATTTGCTTTTGCCATAGGCATCGAAAGAAGCTCATGCACTCACAAGCAACAGCGTAATATATATATATATATATATATATTAATTTTTAGAATGATATAAAAACATAAAAACTAACCTCAAATCAAACGGCCAAAACCGTCAATAGCGGCAAATTTCCCTCCATATTTGTCTCTATGGAGCGATCACCAATTCTTCTTTTCAATCCCTTTAATCATTTCTCATTTGTTTCATCCATTTCGGTCACCATCGTTGCTTTCCTTTCTGTTGATTCTCTCCCTGCCTTTCCTTCTGTTTTTCTTTTTTTGTTCTGTTAGTTTTAAGTTTTGGAATGAGAGATCGGCGAATTTAACATTTTCTTTGTAAAATTTTATTATTGGATCAATCAATCTTCATATTTTTTGGAAATGAAGAAAAAGGAGAAAGAGGAAGACAGAATTGAAAGGATCATACGTGGTCTTCTCAAACTTTCTGAGAATCGAAGATGCATTAATTGCAATAGCTTGGTATTGTAAATTTGAATTGATTATGTATTTTTTCTTTCATTTCATTTAGTTCACAGTTCAGAGCTTTTTAGGATAGAAACCGAACATTTTCTCTGGTTCTGATATATTAATGTTGGATTTCTTAAACCACGGTTACAGGAAAAGAAAAATTAGAGAAAAAAGGACAACCAAAATTCAATCTGATCTTATTTCTTCTACATACTAACACATTTTGATTGCGTCAGGGACCACAATATGTCTGCACAACTTTCTTGACATTTGTTTGCACAAATTGCAGTGGAGTCCAGTAAGTGTTTGAAATTATTCCCAAATGAATTTGTTTAATGCTTGTTTTAAGTTAGAGAAAGAAAAAAATTTATTATGTACAATTGCAGTCGGGAATTCACACATCGAGTCAAATCGGTGTCGATGGCTAAATTTAAAGCAGAGGAGGTCAGTGCACTTCAAGCTGGAGGGAATGAGGTATATCGTCGGATTAATTTTGTTCTTGAAAAATGACGTCTGAATTTCAATTTCAAGATTTAACTTGCAAAATTGTTTGATAGAGAGCAAGACAAATTTATTTCAAAGACTGGGATCCTCAACGGAATTCCTATCCTGATGGCAGGTGCGGTTCTGCATATATTAACATTGATGTGGAAATCTATCTGTATTATATTTCTGATTATTGTTAATTAATGTGATGAGTCATTATTCACGTACAAGAAAAATGTCATGAGGTTTTAGAATTAATGTTGAGTTATTAATTGTTTTAAACTAAAGTGAGTTTCATTAATATAGAGTGTACGGTTCTAATATGTTGGCTACTATATATAACATTGTTTTGTTTGAGAATTAAGTGAAGTAAAAGTAAGAGTTTAAATCAATAAGTGTGAGAGTTAAATATACATGTGTGTGATTATTAGCTGATAGTATTTTCAGCCCAACATACTCGTGTTAGAGATTTTTTCCGAGGAAACTAAGCTAAAATAGAAAAGTAAGAAGAGATTAAAAAAGAAAAGAGAGGAGTGAATTTTTAAGTGAGAAGTGTTATAAAAAAAAAAAAAAAAAAGAGAGAACTGAATTTTGGTGAGATAAAAAAAGAGCGAATAGTGAGTTAAAAAAATGTCTAAGCAACGTGTAGTAAATTGGAGTGTAGTACAACCCTCATTTTTTTCTAGTGAAAATTATGAATTTTGGAGTATCAAAATGAAGACACTATTCAGCTTGTTGGATTTATGAGAAACAATCCAAACTTGAATTTCAAGAAGAAATCACGGATGAGACAACAATGGAACATATGAAAACTTTAAAAGACGAGAAATAAAGATGCATAAGCTCTTGGCCTAATACAAAGAGGTGTGACAGATCCTATTTTCCTGAGGATCATGAGAGCGACAACGATAAACAGAACTTGGGAGATTCTTCGACAAGAGTACGAAGGAGACTTAAAGGTGCAAGCCATCAAGCTACAAAAAACGTGAAGATAAAAGAGAATGAATCAATTGAGGAATTCGCTGATAGAATCACCGAAGTAGTGAATCAAATGAAGAGTTGCGGAGAAGATATCAGTGATAAAAAGATAGTGGAGAAAAATCTGATAAGCTTACCAGAGAAGTTTGACTCAATTGTTGCAGTTATTGAAGAGATGAAAGATATTCTGGCATTAAGTATTCAATAGTTGATGGGTTTTCTAAAGTCATCTGAGCAAAGACTGGCATAGTGTTTAGAAAAATCTATAGAGAGTGCATTTCAGTCCAATATTTCTCTTGGTAATAAAAACAAGAAAAAAGATCCATTAGTGGAGAAAGAAAGTTGGTTAGTCCAACAAAAGTGGAGGCTTCAACAGAGGCTGTGGTAGAGGAAGAGGCGGAGATAGTAACTTCAGGGGGAGAGGAAGAGGCAACCAGAATAGCAAGCCTAATGATACATGAAAAATGTAATATTTGTAACAAACCAAGCCATATTGCCAAAGAATGCTAGTACAAAAGGGAAGTGTAGTGTTTTAATTGCAACGGATTTGGCCATATAGCAAAAGATTGCAAAGTAAACAACAACTAGCATGCAAATGCTGCAAATAAAAAAGAAGGCGATGAAAATATGTTTTATGCATGTTAGAGTACTTTGGAGCAAAAAAATGATCATTGGCTTATTGACCGTGCTTGCAGCAATCACTTGACAACTAATGAGTGTATGTTTAGAACTATAGACAAAAACTTTACTTCTAGAGTGAAGATTGGTAATGGAGAATTTATGGATGTGAAAGCACGAGGCACAATTGGAGTCCAAATGAAGTATGAAAATGAGAAGATACGTGAAGTCTTACATGTACCTCAAGTAGATCAGAATTGGTTGAGCATTGGATGCATGGAGCATTGTTATGCAAAGATGCATAAAGAGGGATTCTAGCAAGGGTTAAGATGGTAAAAAATGTCTTCCACTTAACATGAAGCACTTAAATGATGTGGCAATAAAGGTAGTCAGTGTAGATGATTCATGGTTGTGGCACCAAAGATTTGGTCATTTAAATCTTATCAGTCTTAAATTGCTCCGACAGAAGTATATAGTACATGGATTACCATTCATCCATTAGCAGAATGAAGCATGCGAAGGTTGTGCTCTTGGAAAGCATCATCGCCATTTGTTTCCAAAAGATGTTGCTTGGAGAGCTACAAGACCATTAGAATTAATCCAGACTGATATTTGTGGTCCAATGAGTACTCTGTCTCAATCTCAAAACAAATACTTTGTTTTAAGTTCTATGAAGATGAAGGAGTTGAAAGAAAACTTACAGTTGGATATACTACACAACAAAATGGAATTTCTGAAAGGAGTAATCAAACAGTAATGGAGATGGCAAAATCAATGTTGCATGCGAAGAAGCTTCCGAAAAGTTTTTGGGCAGAAGCCGTAAATACAACAATGTATTTAATCAACCAATGTCCAACCAAAGCCATCTAAAATAAAACAGCAATTGAAGCTTGGGGTGGTAGAAAACCATCCGTAAACCATTTATGAATTTTTGACAGTATTTGTTTTGCACAAATTCCAAAAGAGAAGTGACATAAGCTGGATGAAGCTAGCGAGAAATGCATATTTGTTGGCTGTAGCTAATGTCAAAAGGCTATAGATTGTACAACTTGAAGACAAAGAATGACATCATCAGAGGGGATGTCAAGTCAGCATTCTTAAATGGTCAATTGAAGGAAGATGTATATGTTGAACAACCACAAAGATTCATGGTAGAAGATGCTGAAAAGAAAGTGTACAGATTACAGAAGGCATTATATGGTGTAAAGAAAGCTCCAAGAGCTTGGTACATTCAAATTGATAACTATTTTAATGATAAAGGCTTCAAGAAAATCAAAAGTGAGCCGACTCTTTATGTGAAGAAACAAGGAGCATAAGACATTCTCATTGTTGCACTATATGTTGATGATTTGTTGTTCACATGAAGTAATGAAATGATGATTAAAGAATTTAAGGAGACGATGAAGTATGAGATGAGTGATATGGTATTACTCAATAATTTTCTCGGGATGGAGATTTATTAAAGTAAAGGAGTTTATATTTGTCTGAAGAAATATGCAGAAAAGATTATGAAGAAGTTCAAGATGCATGGTTATAAAACAATTGATACACAATCGGTTGTCAATGAGAAAATGAAGAAAGAAGATAGAGAGAAGAAAGTGAATGCAACTGTATACAGAAGCTTGATCGGTAATATATTTGTATCTCACAGCAACAAGGCCAAATATCATATTTGCGACAAGTATGTTATCCAGATTCATAAATGATCCTAGCTAAGTTCATTTTGGAGTGGCAAAGAGAGTGTTGAGATATATTGAAGGAACACTTGATCATGGAATCATGTATAATAGAAGTCATGAGTTGAAGTTAGTTGGTTTTTGTGATAGCGATAAGCAGCGATAAGCAGGATGCATTTATGATAGAAAGGTACATCTGGATATGTTTTCACATTGGGTACAGGTGTATTTTCTTGGTCCTCAAAGAAACAACAAACTGTTGCTCAATCATCTGCAGAAGCTGAATACGTTTCAGCTGCAATGACAACTTCTCAAGTTATCTAGTTAAGAAGAATTTTGGAGGATGTTGGAGAGAAACAAAAAGGGCCTACAACAATTTACAGTGATGACAAATCAGCAATCGCTATGGCTAAAAATTCTGTTCATCATAGTCGAGCAAAGCACATTGCAATCAAGCATCATTTTATTCAAGAAGTAATTGACAGGGAGAAGTACAGTTAGAATTTTGCAAATCAGATAAACAAATGGCAGATATATATTTACAAAGGCACCTTCACCACAAAAATTTTATTAAGTAAAAGAAGCACTTAGAGATAAAGCACATGACATTAAGGGGGAGAACATTGTTAATTAATGTGATGAGTCATTATTCACGTGGAAGAAAAATATCATGAGGTTTTAGAATTAATGTCGAGTTATTAATTGTTTTAAACTAAAGTGAGTTTTATTAATTTGGAGCGTACGATTATAATATGTTGGCTACTATATATATCCTTGTTTTGTTTGAGAATAATACGAATCAGATGAATTAAGTGAAGTAAGAGTTTAAATCAATAAGTATGAGAGTTAAATACATGTGTGTGTGATTATTAGCTGATAATATTTTCAGCCCCAACACTGATTCATATATTTTGCTGCAGTGATCTTCATAAGCTTCGAGATTTTATCAAGCATGTTTATGTTGATAGAAAATATTCTGGTGAAAGAAGTACTGAAAGGCTCCCAAGGCTGAGATTGGTAATACCCGCAATGCTTATATGGATAGAAAATGTTCTTCTGTTTTCATTTTCAACACCATTTCACATAATCATTTATGCTCTTGTATAGCGTGAAAAAGGGGAATCTTATGAGAGCAAGAAGATTGGTTTATACAGTGGTCAATTGAAAAGCCCAAGTTACAGGGATAGATATGAAAATCGTGAAAGATGTCGTCCTGGTGGAAGAAGTGATGACATAAGTTTGAAATATAGTTATGATGAAAGAAGCAGCCCTCCTTATGGCCTAGATAATTCGAGATATGGAGGTTTAAAGAAGAAACCTGTCCAATTTGAAATTGTTGATGACAGGTTTCGAGATGAAAAAACCACTGGAAAGCAATCTGATAACCGTAGGTTTTCACATAGAGAAGCTAGGTTTGGAAGCTTGTCTCCTGACCGTCAAAAGAACATGGTACGACCTGCTAAAGAAAGTTTAGGGGAGAGGCCTCTGCAGGTTGGTGAATCTTCTAAAGCAACTGACAAGAAAGATGGCGATGGCTCTGCTAACAATCAGGTTTTTAATAGTTGCTAAATATACATTACAATGTTTTTTTTTTTATCATTCTAATGAACTGTGATATGCCCGTGGGACTTGGATAAGGTGGAATAAAGCTGGCCTACCAACGTGCAGAATTCGTTAAGATGAAAATGAATATTTTAGAGTCTCTACTTTAACTTTCCTGAATTTCTCCTTTCATACTTTGCTCTCACCCTGAAGGAATGATACATGAAAAAGTTAACTAGATCAGAAATTTCGTTTTTCAACTTTATATATTGTTGTAGAACTTTGCCAAAAGAAAAAATACTGTAGAACAAGTTCTTTTGTTAATTTTAGTGAATTACCAATTTTTCTGAATCATAATGAAAGCTTCACTTGGGATTTCTTCTTATTGTAGGCAATTGAAACTTCTGGCAATAAGGGATTGAGTGATGGAAAGGAAATCAAAGACAACAATCAACTAAGTTTGATTGATTTTGATTCTGATTCCTTGCCTTCGGATGCTGTGGCAGCACCAAAAGAAGGGGAAAATCAGAAACCAAATCATGGAGTGAATAACAACTCTAAAGAATCTTCCACAAAGCAGAATGCACAACCAGCTCCAAAACCAAATACATTGGAGTTTTTGCTACAAGAGTTGTCAATTCCTACTGTTGAACCTGCTGCTACGGTATCTGAAGAATTAAACAATGACAATTCTCCTACTACATCTGGAGGTGATATGCACACAAGTGACAGCCTTTTGATGTTAACTTTCCATGACAATATTGGAGCTTCTACAAATGATGTGCCTATGGGTGTTGTTTCACCTGCTGCACCTTCTGTGCAAATGCCAGCAGCAATACCTAGTAGTTCTGATGTTTCTGCAATTGCATCCGGAAATGGCAGCTCTGGTGCTACACCAGTAGAACAAACATTATCACTACTTGATGCTTTGGATTCTACAACTCCACCAGTTACTAGTATTCCTCTGCAATCATCTAATGTAGGTCCTTTACAAGCTTTTTCTGATATTTAAGGTGATGGATGCCCTTTTATGATTCCAAAAAATGGCTGCAGGTTCCCAGCTTGCAGCAGCAGCATCAGCTTACTGCATTTCCTCATGCAGATGGTAGACTTAGTGGACAATGGACTAGTAGCACAACAGCTGGAAGTCCAAATAACCAGGTTACATTTCCATTAGTTTTCGAGTTCTGGGTAAACTGAAAAAAGAGAAAAAACATACAAAAGTTTCAAGAGAGATGCATATACCCCCAATCAATAAACCTTGGCACAACAAGAAAGCTTGTACGTGGGTATCCACGTGAAAAAATTCGTTCACTTATTTTGTACTTTTTTTATTCACATACAGCCATGGACTTCAGTACATGTGCCAAATGCTCAAAGCCCCTGTACTTCTACTGGACACTCTTCACAGGATATCTCAAACACAGTCCAGGACTCCAATTCTGGAAATAAATCTCAGCATTTTTCATTGGAAACGAAATCTATTGGAAGAAAAGAACTTCCAGTGGTAATTGCCTTATCTTGGATTGATGTTACATTTTGGTTATCAAAATATGTTGATAATATTTGTTTATTCTCTCTACAGGACCTCTTTGCAGCAAATTATTCACAAACAACTGGATCAATACCTGCTTGGCAAAGTCATATACCACCTTATGGCACTGGATACAACATGCAATATTATCCCAACTCAGTGGTATCTTGTAAACATGATGATCCGGCAGAATAACTTCTGTTTTGTTTCTTTTTCCAAATCATACAAACAATAACATTTACCTAATTTTTTTTTGCTTGCAGCCTGCACGAGTATATCCCAATCAATCAATGTCAAGCAACCCATTTGATATTAACAATGAAACAACTTCATTACAAGTTCCAGCAGTATGCACATCACTAACTACTGGTTTCTCATTCTCGCATTAGTTTTAGATATGCTTTCCTTTTATCTTCGCTTTGCTTGCGCTTTCTTTGAGTTTGTATGCATATTTGTTTGTGCTTCTCAATCTTGTATCTGTTGCTTGGCAGAGAGTCAGTGTTTAATTAGGGTACAAAGTATGTAAATCAAGTAAAATTTGAATCTAAGGTGGAATAATATATCATAATACCTTTAGGCACAAGCCAGAATTTCAAGTCTAATTATATACTAGTAACTACCAGATTCTGTAACTTGTTGAGCACAGATACAACCTTTTTTTTTTTTCAGTCCATAATTAAATTTCTAATTAAAGCATAAAAGAATTGTATTAAGAATTTATTACTTTCTGTAGTTTGATGTGTCAGCTCCCGGTGCCATAGTACCTATTTCTCAAATTCATGCAAATTCTTCTGGTTTTATGGCATCTCAACCACCATCTTTTGCATCTGCAATGCCACAACGTTCTTCTTCCTACGGATCACTGACTACTTACGGTATAGTTTAAGCTTTACTTTTCTATTTTTTTACGAGCAATCCACCAGTTTGCTGAATTTCAATTCAAACATACAGGACCAGGACCATACATGGGACAACAAGAGCACCATATGACTGCACCACCTTCTAGGTAACATCCATTTTGAAGTGTTCGAAACATTGTTATCAGCTGTAGATATGTATCGACAGGAGAAGAAGATATTTAATGCTTGATGATTTCTTCCCAACAGAGAAACAACTGAATTTTCTATTACCATTGCAGAACTCAAGGAAGTGTTGGTGGGTTTGGTACTGAAGATCCCTTTAGCTCACTAAACATAGTTCAACAATCGTCTACTGCATATCAATTACCTTCTGCTCGTTCACTTCCTTCATTGGGAGGAAACCCTTTTGAGTAGAGAAAGAAAAAGTGTTTATATATATCTGAATTGAATCATGTTAGGTAATACATAAGTATTTCCAAAATAATGTTCCTACAATTTTGTTCTTATCATGTAGCCACCTAGTTTAATTATTATGCTCCACCGTAATTACAACTAGGATTCTCAGTAGAATTTGAAAAAATAGTTTATTTATCCTAGAGTCCGGGTTAAAAGGATATATTTGTAACAATTCCTAAAGCCTAAGAAGCAAATGCACAACAATTCCACACCCCAATCCAACAGTGGTAGAACATACAAGCATAACAAAAGATTCTTCTTTTGTATTCATATCTCTAGCAGCGGTAGCCAATACTCCAGCAAACAATAACAGAACTCCTAAGATTACGAAAGGAAATTGGTTCGAGATCATCACCAATGAACTTCCTAAAATCAAACCCAATGCCATTTGACCGCACCCAGAAGGACCACGCACCCACCACTCCTGCCCCCGGACCTGTATTGACCTGCTAATCCACCTACTCCATGGCTACATGGCATTGCCCCAAACCAACAACCTACTATATTCATTACTCCTGCTGTCACCGAAACACTCGTGTTTCTTTTCAGGAATTGTACCCTTTATAAACCCCACTTTCCAGGAATGCTTTGAAATTTTCACTATTTTATAGAAGATGGACCTATTCTAATATGTTTCACCAAACTAGGCTTTCTTATAAAGCCCAAAATAACACCTAATATGAACACCATAAGAGCACAAGGAAGTGAGGTTATAATTTTTTTAAGTTTTCTTCTTCTAGGTATTTCTTCAATCACCAAATCACTTTCCTCCTCGTCACTATCTTTTCCTTCTATTAAGTTTTCACCGGAGCCATTCACTAAAGAATGAAACAAGCACAAATAACGGCTAAAACCAACCCATCTAGTCCTAACCAATGACTATTTCTACTAGATTTAGATTCAGAAAAATTTTGAACTTTCCTAGTATATTTGATAGCAGACAGAAAAAGATAACCCTTGTGCAAGTTGAATTCCCCTAACAATTGATGCTGGAATTAGCCTATAAACTAATTGTACCGAACCTGTAATACCCAGAATCAGTGGAACTCCACCAGTGCAAATATCTGCAGCCATGATTTCTGGAATACCAAAATGAGTAGGACTTGATATAGCCACAGCAGCAATTGTGGCATTGGCACACCATATAACACCTGTGACAATGTTGTATATCCCTGTGAATATGAATGTTGTGCCTAAATCTAAGCGATGGGCTAAAGTCAAGGCTAACATAATTGGCATGTAAGTGCCTAAATCTCCCACTGCACCATTCAGCTCTCCCCATTTTGATTGAAAGCTCATGTTTTGTTTCAGTTTTTGGAAAATATGTTGTGGAGATTTGCTGCAGAAGGGTGTTTTAGAAATATTGTGAGTGTGAGTGTGAGACTCCATTGCAAGTCTTCTACATAGATAAAATACGCAGTAATGTCCTTCTCTTTGTATTAAATTAAACCCATCTAAATCTAAACCAATACTCGATCGCGCCAAAAGTGTAGGGCCACCATTTCGGAAGCTAACAGCCTCCCAGTATTTCGTGATTCAGTATAATAATATATTTTTTTTATTCGAGCATTTCTTTAAAAAAAAAATAATATTTGAAGGATGAAATAAACTATTTTATTTGTAATGATTCCTATAAAAAGAGGTAAAAGAATATATTTAAAATTTTTAAACAACTAATATATATAGTACTATTATAAAAAATAAAAAGATAGTAAAAGCATGTGAGAATATATTATCAAACTAGTAATAGCTGAAACTACAAATAAAAAATTTTATTATTTACAAATAATTATAAATATATAGTACATTCTTATTTAATTTATCGAATATAGTTTAATATATTTTCAATTTGTTTTGATATGTAATGTAGTGATACTATGTAATTCATAAAATTAATTCAATATATTATATATAAAATTAAAAATAGAATATAAAGTAAAAAAAAAAAATACATATATAGAACGAATATCGTATGTGATTAAAAAATTGTTTGCATAATAACAAATGAAATATGTAATTATAAATTTTATAATAAATTTATCTATCTTAATCTTTAATATATATAAAAGAGAGTCAAAAATAAAATTTTAAAAACTCTCTTCATATACCATTGATTCATTCTTTTTTTTATAATTTTTTATTTTTTTAATTTAAATTTTCGCATCATTTAATTGTAATTTATGAATTCTCTTCAAATAAATTATAATTAATGAATTTCAAAAGTACTAATAAAATCAAAAATTTTAATCGGTCGCCACTGCCACATCCGAACTTTGAGATTCACACACATCGGACTATAGAATAGCTGACATCAAGATGAATCCAATGTCACCAACCGCGCCTCAATCGGTTGCCGGAGAAGCCTACACTCACTCGTCAAAGTTTCGGCGGTGTTTTGACTGTCTAAATCCAAATTTTTCAACTTTATTTTTTGAGACTTTACGATGATCGAATGTTGAAAATAAGTATGTATTACGAATCCTCGCATCGAGAGCTTTGATTTGGTATATTAATTTGCCCTGCTGTTGCCGGAACTAGAAGTTGGGTTTTGAATTTTGACAATTTCAATTTTGGTCCCTATACTGTTTGATGCTTATGATAAATTTCAGTTTGGTTACATGAGTATTAAAGTATCTAATGATCACAAAACAGAGTAACTAAAAATATAATATTGAAATAGAGTAACTAATTTATCTAATTTGCCAAAACAGAGAGACTAAATTATAATTAACCCTAATAAGAAATACATATGTGAAAAAATTAAATACTTTGTAGAAAATGATATTGGTTAGGTAAAAAAGGGGTCTATTCAGATTGAACAACATTTGAAACTTTCTATACTAACGTCATCTTGAAAATTGACTACATCTCAAACTCGGAGAAATTGTTGAATAAAAAATTTAATTGAGTAACATGCAGCACTATCGTACTTCATTAATATAAAAATATCACCTAGACTTAAAATATGACATTCATACAAGAGAAATCAACAATTTTTTTTTTATATTTTCAATTGAAAAAAAAAAATAGCACACAAATATACAAAAATAAACATAGAATAATAAACCCATAAAGCATACAAACCACACTCAAAATTAACAAAATAAATTTAAGAGACAAAACATGTAAAATTTATTAACTAAATAAATTTAAAAGACAAAATATAAAATTCATCGACCAATTAATAAAATGATGTAATATTAATGAAATTATATAATTCGCTAGTTAAAAATAAGTTTTCCGAGAAGTTGTACCTGCAACTGAAAGAGTTACGCATGTAATAAAAATGAAAGAGTTACGTATGTGATAAAAATGGAAAAAACAATACGGAGTACTTGTAGTTTTAGAAATTGAATTATTATGTCCTCCATTTTACAAAATACTTTATTTAGCTCCTGTATTTTCATTCTATTTCCATTACACGACGTTGTAAATGCGCAGTTAATTGTAATTTTACTGATTTCTATTTATATTATTCCAACTATGCCCTTCTTCGAGCTCTCTTATCCACGATTTCAAGCAGATAGACTCACAAACACAATTATTCAGACTTTTCTTCGCTGATTGAATGATATTTTTTCTAAATTGAATAAAAAACAAACAAGCAAGTGAATGAAGTGCTTGTTGGTTATGTTATAAGGATCATATGGTATAACTAAGTTATCATTAAATACTTAGCAGTTGTAAATTAATTGTAGATGTGGTAGGAGAAACAGAAATATCACATCAACATATATGATATTAGATTAAATTAATACTCCGCCAAAGAGAAAGGGTTATAAATAAATTAAGAACTGATTGCAATTATTTTATTTTTAAGGATTTGTACAAGTGACGGAAGCAGAATCTTACTTCAACAACTCAATATCAAATATCAAAATTTATATAGAGGTGTATTTTTTATATAAATAATATTAAATAACTATTAATATTTATTCTTAAATAAATATTATTATGTTTCTTAAAAGAAAAATAAATATCATATTTTATTATAATTACTGATAAATATGTTATACTATATAAACTAAATATACATATTTACTATTAAAAAATTGCATATTTATTAATTTTATAAAGTATTAAAAATATAAAAAATAACATCTAGTTAATATTTAAAACTTATTGATATCTGTTAAAATAAAATTAAAAAGTCATATTTATTAAGTTTCTCATAGAATATCCAAACTAATACATTATCCGTTGGATATATATTTTATTTGATAAATAATTAATTACTAATATCATTATAAAAATAAAAAAGTCTTTCATCCTAATACGAAAATAATGAAAATTGTTAAAGAAAGGAAATAGTAGTATATAACATATTTTTAAAGTTGGCTTTATTAAATAATACAAATTTTGAGAAATTTATTGAATATCAGATTTATTTTTTTAAATATTTTAAATCTTTTTTCTTTTTCATATTTTATTTTTTTTAAATATAATAAAAATAAAATAATAAATATCAATGGTGGTTCCGCGACCCGCAGACAAAATTCCGGCCATTTTCCGGCTATTCGATGAATGGTGAAGGTATAATAATACATACATATATATATATATAAAATAAGTTGATTTGTGGCTGAAATGTCATGATTCGAACTCACATTTGGTAAAATTTTATTTATTTATTCTTTTTGGGAAATGTACTATTTGAAAATTTAAGCTATTTATTACCTATAAATTTCCAAAATATACTATTTACTTCGAAGCCCATAAAATAAATAAATAACTGCAGAGAGAATGATAATTTATTTTATTTTATTTTATTTTCAATCAAATAGAAGGATAACTGATCCTTGTACATAGGAAATATCTGCATTTGTTTGTTTCATACGACACATGAACGTTGAAATTTTTATGCAAAATCTTCAACACAAATTCCTAAGCTTAAGAAGCAAATGCACAACCATTCCACATACAAACCCAAGTCCAGCACTTGAACCCACTAATGAAACTGCTGTGCATATAAGCATCACAAAAGCTTCTTCCTTTTTATTCATATCTCTTGCAGCCATTGCCAACTCCACTCCTGCAAACAATAACAACACTCCTAATACTCCTACAGGAAATTGGTTCAAAATTATCACAAAAGAACTCCCTAAAATCAAACCCAATGCCAATTTAGCTGCACCAAGAAGAGCCACACACCCTCCACTCCTACCTCCAAACTTGTATTGACCAGCTAACCCACCTGCCCCATGGCAACATGGCATTGCCCCAAACCAACATCCCACCATATTCATTAACCCTACTGTCACTGAAACTGAAGAAGCAGAAAATTCCTTTCTGGGAAAAAGATCAGATGACAATTTACACACCGCAATAACAGAGTTTAGTACTGATAAAGGAAGTTGAGGAATTGTACCCTTTATAAATCCTGATTTCCATTCATGTCTTGTAATTTTCACTATTTCAATTGAAGATGGACCAAATTTAATATCTTTCACCACTTTAGGCTTTCTTATAAATCCCAAAACTATACCAAACAAAAACACCATAAAAGCAGAGGGAAGTGAGGCAATTATTTTCTTTATTTTTCTTCTCCTAGGCATTTCATCAAACACCAAATTGTCCTCTCCACTCACTGCTCTTCTTTCTTCTCCCTCTTCGCCTGAGCCGTTCACCATAATAATAAAGCAAGCACAAACTATAGCCAAAACCAAACCATCCAAACCTAACCAATGCCTATTCCCACTAGACTTAGATTTTGAAAAGTCTTGAACTTTTCTAACATATTTAACGGCACTCATAGCAAAAGCTAACCCTTGTGAAAGCTGAATTCCTCTAACAACAGAGAGTGGAATTAGCCCATATACTAATTGCATCAAACCAGTAAAACCCAAGATTAATAAAATTCCTCCAGTGCAAATACCTGCAGCCATAATTTCTGGGACACCAAAAGTATCAGGATTTGAAATAGCCACAGCAGCAATTGATTTCATGGGCTGAACTGGCATGGGCACACCATATATAGCACCAGTTACAATGTTGTATATGCCTGTGAAGATTAAGGTTGTGCCTAAGTTTAAGTCACTGGCTAATGTCAACGCTAAGATTATTGGTATGTAAGTGCCTAAATCTCCCATTGCACCATTCAGCTCTGCCCATTTGGATTGAAAGATCAAATTTTGTTTTAGTTTGTGAAACATATGTGCTGAAGATGGGAATTTGGAAGTGGGTGTTTGGTTTTGGGGATCAGAAATGGGTAGTTGTTGATGGGTTTGGGTTTGGGAGTCCATTGCATGCCTCTTTGGGTGTGGCAAATTTAGAAATGTGCTTCTTCTTATTATACTAGCAGGTGGCCAACAGTTTTGATATGGAATTTGACACTCTGTAGGATTCTAAATTAAATATTTGAAAAACAAAAGAGAGAAGATAAGTTTTGAGTGACCTTTTTGGTTATGAGAAGCCACTTAATGAATGAAATTTATGAGCCTGACAACATCAACTTTGGCCATTTTGTTAATAAAATTTATTCACGTTCATTTGATAATTTGAAGAAATAATGTTTAATTATTTACTTACACTAAGCAAAACTCAAGTTATATATGTGGCTTGGCTTATTTTTATCATGTTATATTTATTTTATAGTATGTTTTTTATAGTTTGGAGTATGTTAATTTCTTAAACAAGTAAATAGAAATAGATATATGGAGGAGAGCACTCTTGTGCTGCCATTTATACACTTATACCATTACTGGACAACTGTTGTTTAGGTTGACACAATGTGCTACTTCTAATGTGTAATTATCTTTATCCAGAATCCCCAAATTTCATGAATACAACTGTGTTAGTTTCCAACATAGTTGTGCTATAACATATTCATTTCAAACTTAAACAATTTTTATATGTAGATGCATATTAAATTTTTATGCAAGATTATTAATTATGTGGTTTCATTTTAATGTTTTAAATCCTAATTTTCTTATACAATTTGGATTCTTTTTGTACAAAGTTTAGATGTCCTAACCAAATATATAAAAGAAGGTAGTATAACCAAAGAAGGGCGTACATTGTCGTTTTCAATATTTTCTATACACATTAATTTCTTAAGTTTGCAATATATAAAAGAAAACTTTTATTTTTATTTTATACTCCATCCATTCTCAATACATAATAAATATTTCTTTGTGAATGAAACTCACTTTTATTTATCTTCATCTCAAAATATCTCTCTCCATCTAATTATTATACCTCATAATAAAAAATGCTCACTTCTCACATCGTTTGACTAACACTATAAAATAATACTTCACTTTTCAATCATATCACCCAAAAACTATCTACCCCATTTCTCTTTATCTCAAAAAATGGCGGTAAAATCCCAAAGGGATTGATGAGAAAATTAAAAATAAAAGGGAAAGTAAATGACAACTGATTTCCCTCTTAATTTATTTTTATTAAGACCAACATAGAGTTCACGAGATGAAGTTTGTAAAGTTGCTTCTGCTTATGCTAAGTAATTAACAAATAGAGATAAGTGACCACTATTTTTGTAATGTTAGAAGCTCTGTTTCCACGGTTGGGAACCATTGAACAGAGGGTGGAAAAAATCCAAAAAATTGAATAGCTCATAGTTATGAAAATATGGCCACTATTTTTGTATATGTGGTCAGAAGAGTACTTTTTCAATAAATCATACTTATGTTAATGTGATCACTATTTTTATATAATAAATTTAGCCAACTATTTTAATGAAAATGAGAACACTTTGATAAATCTTAGTTCTGTTAATTTGGTCACTCTTTTGTATACTTGTGTTTAGTTTTGCATGTGATTAGGGCACACTTCCATATATATGCTGCGTACATGATAATATAGGCCACTAGTTTTTTAAAAATGTGGTCAATTTAGAACTTCTATGGCATATCATGAATTATCCAAGTATTTTAATAAAAATGGTTCCAATCTTGTGATTATCAATGAAATTCTCGAATAATTTATGAGGTAAAACACTCGAGCAATGGAATTCTTGCATAATTTAGTAGGTTAAACACTAGGTCAAGTTCATTTAAAATATTTCTTCATGAATGGATCCAATCTTGTGATTATCAATGGAATTATTGAATCATTTATTACATTAAACACTTGAGTAATGGAATTCTTGATTCATTTAGTATGTAAAACACTAGATCAATGGAATTCTTAGTTCATTTAGTACGGAGCAATGTAATTCTTGATTCATTGAGTAGGCACTAGATAACAATAAAATTCTTGATTCATTTAGTAGATAAAACACTAGATCAATAGAATTATTGATTCATTTAGTAGGTAAAACACTAGATCAATAGATTTTTTGCTTCTTTTAATAGATAAAAAACTCTATCAACGGAATTCTTGAAAATGGACCAAATCTTGTGATCATCAATAGAATTCTTGAATAATTTATGAGGTACAACACTAGGTCAAGTTCATTACAAGTATTTCATGATCATTAGTTTAAGACCAACATATATTTGAACTTGTGGTGTGAATGAATTATCCAAATTATTTTAATGAAAATATATTCAATCTTGTAATAATCAATGAAAATTCTTGAATAATTAATAGGTAAAATAGTAGATAAGTGTAATTATCATGAATTATCCATGATCATGTAAACACATACATAGATACTATGACCAATTTTTGTTTTACCTGTGGCCAATTTTTGTTAACCTGCAGCCAGTTCTGGATTTGTAGGCCACTATTTCATAATGATGTGTCTTACCTTATGACTTGGTGAAATATCCATAAACATAGACAAAACTTTACTAACTTCAAAATATTCTTAAATTTAAGTAACAAGTACCAAAAAAGTCAAAATAATACCGAATAAGTTGAATCTGTTTTGAAATATATAAAAGAAGTGTCCTAACACTTAAAATAAATTAAACATTAAAACAAATCCGTTATACACATAAATTAAACAAATTTACAAATCCGTTATACACATAAATTAAACAAATTTTGGAGGTATGGATAAATTTTTTTTTTCTTAGGAGTTGTTCACTTTCGTAAATATGCTGTGGCAAAAGTTTTGACATGAGGCATTTTGTAGATTGAAGGCTGGAGTTGAGATATCAACGTTGATAGAAAGAGAATGGAAATGTTAAGTTAAGTTCTGTGCTGTCTGGGCAGAAAAGGAGAGGAAATGGTTTTAAGTAGCAATAGGCAAGAAATTAGAAATAAGAGGGAAATTAAGATCCAACAAAAATCCTAACCCTCAAATAGTGGCCATATTTTTATATGCAAACAAATTAATTTCTAGCACTAATAAATCCCTCAAATTAAGGATTAATGACCAATTTGTATAAAGTGTCAACAAATTTATGTGACAAATTACCACTGATTGTTAGAGTTAACCGCTATTTCAGAGAATTGTGGTTTATTTTTGTTTCTCAACGTTTCAATATGCTACCTGTTGATTTAAATAGCCACATTTCAAGTGTTTGATGGAAAGAGGTAAAAAATACTAACACTTTTAAGAAAAGTTAGATAAAACAGAAATCTCTCGCAGTCAATTCTATCACTATTTGACTCTCACTATCTCAAAAATCACTAATTATTTAATTCAACAAATCATTCAAACCACCAATTATTCAATTTAATATATCATTCAAACCATCTATTATGTCAAGAGAAAAAAATCTTTTTTCATTTTCTGCTCATTTAAAACTTTTCGTTTAAGAAGAATTTTTTTATTTATTGAGAACACTTAAAAAGAAATTTTTTCTTATTTATTGAGAACGGTGGTGGTGAGAGTATGTATGAATATTATAAGTTATGAAAGGTAAGTTATAAGAGATGATGAGTAGCTAATAGGTAAGCACTATTGATTATAAGAGTTGACCATCTAATAGCAATTTCAGTCAATAGTTTATAAATTGAGACTATATTCTGGTTTGTTTTTACATTGTTATTACAAAGTACTTCACACCCGAAATAACACTAACACAAAGAAGGTGATAGGAATAATTGCATATTTTTTAGTATTATGCTAGGGTTGAATATATATATATATATATATATTTTTTTTTTTAGGGTTGAAATTCCTTGCTTAAGGTTTAAGCGGGAATTTTAATGGATGGTTATCATTTTATGTCACCATTATACATTTATATTTTTTATGAAAGCTCATTTATTTAGCATTAAATAATAACGACAAAAAAGCTCATTAAATTCTTCAAACCCTATTGTGAAGAATTTAATGCCATTAATTTTGTGTACAATTTTTTTTTTTTGTTTTTTGTCATTATTTTTAAATATGTATTTTTATTTTTGTTTATTAACAGTTTAGCTGTCATCATAGCTACAAATTTCAGTAAAATTGCTATTTTCATACTTTGTAAACTAATATATAGTGATACTTTTTTTTTTCGTCAAAGAAATACAGTGACAATTTGTTGATACTTTTAATTTTTACATTTTCCTTACTAAATTATTTTAGCAAAAATGGTAATAAATCAGTTTTTACAGCAATCAATGGCCAAATGTTGCAATTAATTATTGTAATTTACATCATGAAATTTAAAGCACAAAATAAACTCATTCCACCCTTAATCTAATCTTTGCCCAAATATTTGATAAAGTTAAAATTAGAATTCTACCCTTTTGATTTAAAACCCATAAATAGTAAAACCAAGCTCCCAGCATGTATTTTCAAACACCCTAAGCATTTTTCTATTTCCAAACACCCATCCAGTCTCCCTTAACATGTTTTTATGCACAAGAAAACACAAAATTCTCCTTGGTTCACTTGGCAAAACCTCCATTTTGCTTATAGGTAAAATGGGTAGCAAAATGTTACATAAAACAGTAATCGAAATTGAAGATTGAATTAAGACGTTTTTTTTAAATATTGAATAGAAATGAAATAAAATAAAATAAATTATTTAAAAATTTTATAAATATAATAAGATACTAAATATCCTAAAATTAATTAAATACTTATGGTAATATTAAATTTTTTAAAAGAATGGTAATATTGGATTGATATAAGAAAATACAAAATAAAAATTTAAAATATAGAAGAAATAAGCAACATGTTAAATAAAAATAAAAAAATTCATTTGTTACAGTAGAAGAAACAAATGAAATACTACTAAATAAAAAAATTGTAAATAAAGGAGTGGGTTTCGAGCAAGTTTAAGAGTTCAACTTTCAAGTGTACAGTTATCTCAACATCATCTCTAAAAAATATGTCTAATAATTTTCTGTCATCTTTCAACAAAATCGTCTATTACATCCAAAATAAGAATATTTATCAAGATTAACATTTAACAAAAGAATAACTTCCTCCCAAAAGTACAAAACAATGGGTAATATTCAACCATTACTGCAATAAAAGCATCATACCATGTTTAGTGCAATTTCATAGATGATCAACAATTTAAAACCCTAATTTCACACTTTCTTCTATTAATTATTAATTATGCATAAAACTTTGAAACTCTAATTTCAGATTAGCATACATATTACTAACAAAATCTAACTAGAATCTTGATTAGTGGTTTATACGAAAAAAACAAAGAATGAAGGATGTTCGTACAGCAACTTGAACAAAAGTTCTTCTTGATCTTCACTAAATAATGAACGATTCTATAATTGATGGCAATCCAAACAAAATATAAGCATTTTCCCCCTAATTCATTACAGCACTATGAAGGAGAAAGAAAACTCTCTCTCTCTCTCTCTCTATCTCTTCAAAGGGTTTTTTTTTTTTTTTTTGTTAAATCCTTGGCGTGTAGATTTGTAACAAATGGACAAAATTGTTATTTTCAATCAAACTAACGATGTTTAAAATGTTAAGAACCTATAAATAGTTTTCTAAAATAGAAGGATCTCATCGAAGATTATAAGAAATTTTAGTAATTTCAAAGTAATCAAAAATAAAAATGAAAAATGCCTTGAATTATCAAAATACCTTGTTTGGAAAACTAGGAAGGGAAAGTAAAATATGGTTAATTTTTTATGCCCAACAGCTTTCACCTCAAATTGGAACGAAAATGTTATTATTGACTGCATTTTATTTTTTTATTGTTTAAATAAATAATCTATTATGTTCAGGTATTGCATGGTAATGGAGAATTGGATTTTGAAAAATAAAATAAAATGGAGAATTGGACATCAGCACATCACATGTTTATAACAAATAAGAAAAGAAAGAAAATGAAAATAATCACGGCCAGACCAGAAACAAGATTCTTATGCGGTTTGGTTTGAAAATAAACCGTAATTCACTGGTTCGTTTTTGTTTTTTAGTTTCTTCTCCCATCGGTTGAGTTTTCGGTTCATAATTTAGAGCTTCGATTGTAACCGAACCGAATTTGCTCTAGTGACAAAAAGGACAAAATAGGGCCTTTCGGTAATTTCAGACGAAGACATGAAATTTGGGTAATTGAACTTCAATGTATGTCATCACTGTTCCTTTGTCTTTCTCTTACTTTCTTCAGATATTCCTTTTTCATTTCTCCGTTCCGGTAACTGATCTTATTCTTTTATTATTTTTCCATTTCTTTTCTCTTATTCTTGTGATTGCAAACTAATTTTGAGTTCTTCTTGATTTTGTATTTGAGAGTCTTTTGTATTTCAACTTGAATTTCAATCAGTTGTTTTGCAGGTTCTCATTTCTGGCTCTTTGGTTAGAGGTATCATGAAGGGAAGCCATGAAACTAAGGTAAATTTTTTATTAAGATTTTGTGGATTCAGTAGCTTTATTGTTCTAGTATTAGTACTTCGATTAGATATTACTTCAACTCTAACAAAAGCATATGCTGTACTTTGTTGCCTTTTCTGTAGCTGCCATGTTTCATTTCTTAAGAGATTTTAGAAATTGATGCTCATTTGTTTTAATTATTTCTCAATCTTTTCAATGGCATGCTATTATTTCTCAATCTTTTCAATGGCATGCTGGGATCAAGTTGGAGAAGCCGAGACTTTCTTTTTCTTCTTTTTTTTTTTTTTTTTTTCTTTTGAAATTTGGTTGCTGAATAGTACTTCTTACAGATTTGGGTTTTTACTGAAGTAGAAAACAACTGCATTGTAAGTATGTAGTAATATGTAATTATTTGGTTTTACATGAGAAAAGTAATAGGAATTTATTATAACAATCCATTTTTTCTTTGAAATTTCATAAAACTATAAAAACCTTTGTTGGTATTTTAGGAGGTTGTGCTTAGTACTGGTTTATAGCTTGCAGTTTGCAATGTGCATTGGAAGTAAAGTTACTTAAACATAAGTTGGGACATGTTTACTAAAGTTGGTTGATAGATAAGAAGTTGAATCGTTTATTTGAGCTGGCTAGCTATAAATAACTTGTAAGCAGTGGTGCGATCAATTTTTGAGTGAACAAGAAAAAAAATATATTTTGATTGATTTACTGATGAATGTAATGATTACTTTGGAGTTTCTAAAAATAAATAGGAGTAAAACAATTATTTATTTGCTCAAATCTCAAGTGCTTATCAACAATTAAATAATAAGTAGCAAATTGTTGCTTATTTTTATGCTTCTTATAAGTGAAGAATAAGTTTAGGTGTCACCAAAATTTATGAGGTTTGATCAATTTATAAGCACTTGTAAATGGGGGCTATTTATATTTTTCCTTTAAAGTGTCCATTTTAACCACCCCTCCCCCCTCCCATTTCAAAATTATAAGCAATCTGGTGACCTATTTGCCAAAATTTATTTTTTGCTTATAAGCAATTTAGAATAAGCAGCAATTTGTTGCTTATTTTTTAGTCAATTATAAGCCCTTGAGGTTTGACCAAAATTTCCTAACTAATCATATTATTCGTAATACCCAATGAGCACTCGTCCATCATGGTTGGGGTTGGAATGCAATTCCAATAAAAAAAAAATGTTATTCACTCAATCAAAATGTCTTTTCTTTTGTCACTCACTCGAAAATATCTCATACCACTGCTTATTAGTTACTTATAAGCAACCTTAGACAAACATATCATCTCCTTATTAGCTGCTTATCAGCTATTTATCAACCAACTCTGGTAAACAGGTCATAACTTATTTTTAAGCAACTTATATTCTACAACCAAATTATAAGCAATTAATCAATAAGCATCAGCTTTGGTAAACACTCGTTAAGTATGCTCATCAATTATAGTTTATGTTCATACTTTTTTTTTGAAGTACAAATTAGTTTAAACAGCTGACAAAACTATTTTGGATGAAACCTTGGTTGCTGTTGGTAGTGTGTTGTGCCAGTTTAAACATTTGTGATTTGCATCATGTTATATTTCTTTCTAACTGCTAAGTACACCAGAACTGTATTGAAAATTATTCAACTAATGCTCATCCTAAATAATTTTCTGTTGTGGTTCTTTCTCTGTTCATTGAAATTATGTGTATGTCTATTCTTAATATTTTGTTAGGATCTCATTCAAAATTGTTATTATAAAGCCCTTCCAGTGAATGCAAGAGTAAGGGATATTGTCATATTCCTATACATCCTTTCCTTGTGTTGAATTTGTTGGATTTATCATATTGTCTTTTTTTCTTTCTTTCTTTCTTTCTTTCTTCTTTTTTTTTTTTTTTTTTTTTTTTTTTTTTTAATCATATTGAATTGCAGATGCCTAGAATGGAGGATATCCTTAATCTTCCAGTGCAAGATCCTCTTTGTGCAGAGTTTTCTGCATTACATATAAAGTGGGTGAAAATAGAAGGCGGTCACCAAGGTGGTGATGATATTGCCCTTATTCCTTTTGCTAGAGTAGATGATTTTGTAAAAGGAGAATCTTCAAATGCAGAATGCCCTGCTAGTTTCCGCATTGAGTCAAGGAGGAAAAGGTCTGAAGGGAGCATCAGCAAACCAAGGGTTGATGGCTATCTTGAATATACACTGTAGGTCATAATCTTGTGAGTGTCTTGAATGGCATTTTTTTAAATGCTAAAAACATTGTGAAACAAATGCTTTTCTTCTTCTTTCTTTCCTTTTTTTTTTTTTGTGAATATGTTTTATGCTCTGAGCTACTTCAAATCATTGAGACAAATATCATGCGGATTAAATATATATATATATATATATATATATATATATATATATATATATATATATATATATATTATCACACACAATGTCACCACAGACAAAAAACGCGCC
>CANUEY010350717.1:0-17644 GCA_948099555.1 Croton setiger
TTTGGAATTATTTTCACAATTGACCGAAAAAGCGCCAATTAGGAACATCGATAGAATTAAACACGCAACGACTTTTTCAAAAATAATCAAACTTAAATTTTGGAAATTAAACAAACCAAGAGGCCGGTTTTGCCGGGCGGCGGTTTAAATAAAAATTTAGACTGTCGTACCTTACCTCCTTACTCAGATTTCTAAATTTTTGACCAGTGCTTTTAAAATAAAAACGGAGTCATTTTCTTTTAAAATTAAAATTGGTGTCCCGAAAGCGAGTGGCGACTCTAAAACCTTTTTAAAGACCGACTAGTTCGGCACGCGCATCCCAAAAAATATTTTATCACCACTTTTGGTAAAAATCCAAACATCAACACTTAGCAACAGCCTTAACAATCCCAACATCAAGTTAGCTATCCAGGCCATGCATTCCAAATAACACACAACATACAGAATAGATTCATCCAGATTATCATAACACAGAAAATTATATACGACTCCACCATGCATTATTCATATCAGAAACAGAAGAGGAAACGCATAATCAACTCAACCAGGCTCCCAACAGAATGTAAACATATTGAACATCAACATAATAGAAACAAGAAAACTGAAACTGGAATGATAAACAGAATGTACCTTTTAACAAGCTTTCGAATCTTTATTGCTGATCCAATAATCTTTACAGTATTATGTTGATTACATCAGATTTCAATGAATGCCTATACTAATTTCAGTATTATTTCACTCAATTTACAGTAAACCCCTTTTCTGGAACCCTAATTGGGAAAATCCCCAATTCGATTACAGAAGACTAATCCCCAAATTGAGATCTAGAAACCTCAATTTACAGTACAGAAACTAATATCCCTCACCCAGAAACAAGAAACGAAATCATCCAATTAAGAACCAAGACTTACAGTTTCGATTTTCTCCTAGTCCCAGAAAACTCCCCTCCAAAACTCCAACCCCCGCTTCTGTCGAGCGTTCTTCCTCTTAAAGACATTATCCGTGGCCTTCGAGCGGCCACGTTTTCTCTGGAGCCAGCCGTCTTCAAGTCTCTTCGAGACTTCCATCAATCTGTTCCCAGCCTCTCTTTTCTTCGCTTTTTGACTCGTAGCCCTCTTTCTGTCTCCTCTGCTCCAAGTTGTCGTCAATAGCTTCCTTAAGAAGCTGTAGAAAATCCGTGATAGTACTGTTTTCACTCCGTTCCTCTCTGTCTTCGATCGATTTCTTTCTGTTAACCTTTGACGAGAGGCCTCTGTTCATCGTCGAATCGTTTCTTCGATCTGTCTTCTTTCTTTTCCTTTTTATTTTTTTTGTTTTTCTTTAAACCAAACGACAAGTCGTTTGGCGCCCGCGTTCCCCTATGTCGTCCCCGCGTTCGGTCAAACGGCGGGTCGTTTTGACCCGTAAACTCCCTGTATTCACGCCTTCTTCCTCAATATTTTTGGAATTTAGAGATTGACCCACAGAACTTTCGGCCCGTCTGCAATCAAGTCCCTTCTTCCTTTCTTTCTTTTCCTATAAACTTTCAATTCTTTTCAATTTAATCCTTTTTCTTAATTTTTTTCAAATTATCTCAAATAATCCCTTCTAATTAATTTTTCAAATTAATTAAAATTAAAAACACACTACATATTTTGATTAAAAATCGAAATCACAAATAAAATATAAACATTTGCCATTTTAAACTTAAAATTGATTTTTAAGATTAAAATCGCAAATAAACATATTTAAATTCTTTTTAATTTCTTTTTCTTCTTTTTTTTCTTCTTTTTCAATTTTTGCAATTTGAAAAATAAAATACATCAACAAACATAAATATATATTTTTTGCAACTAGAAGGGAATTTGAAAATTCTTTTAAATCGCGAAAAGGATTAAAATATTAGGAAAATATTTTAGAAAAAGAGGAAAGAGCGAACCGAAAAGAAATTTTGGCAATTCCGAATTAGGGACTCTATTATGCTTGGATAGTTTTGGGGTTACACAATTTGAGCGTCAACACTACCGGAGGAGGACGTACGGTCGTTGGAAAGTTGGCTGGAAGGCACAGGAATTATGGCAAAACAGAAGCAAAAGAGAGGAAGAAGAAGATCAAAACGGCAGGAGGGGCTGGCGTTTTGATCATTAAACAGTGGCCCTAAATCGACACCAGCCCCCGTGTTTTGATGAAAATTACGCGCTCAGCACCTGTATTTGGTAAAAATTACATTTTGACTCCTAAACTTCTATTTACTTATATTTTTGACCCATAAATGTTTATAAATTATATTTTAGACCTCTCTTACCTAATTTGGGTGTTTTGAATCCGTTTTTAGCCTCAGAAATTTATTTTGAGATCATTTTAGGTCCGAAAATTAAAGATTAATATTTTATTAAATATTTTTGATATAGAATTGGATTAATTTATTATATAGTTTAATTAAAGATTATTTTTTGTTTGATAATTATAATTATTATTAATTATAATTATTATATGATAAAATAAAGATTGTTAATTATTTTTAAGATGTTATTAAATGATTTTAAAGTGGAAAATTTTACGGATTGAGTTAAAATTCATAGAAAATAATTTGAATTAATTTTGAAACTCAATTATTTCTAAGATTTAAATAATTAATCATGGATCATAGCACTTATGGATGATTTATTTGATTAATTGGATATTATTGCTATGTTATGCATTATAGGAGCGTCGAGTTCTCGAGCGGCACGGGGTAAACAACCTGAGGCCCACCCGAGCTCACAACAGTGAGGTAAGTGTTAAACCCACTTACTTATATGTTTTAAAATGACTTTAAAATTGTCAAATATGTTATACGAAACTGTTTGGACCGGTACTGAAGTCCGGTCATCTGTGATATATGAAAATGTGTTTAAATGATTATATTGAATTGTTTGGACCGGTACTGAAGCCCGGTTAACTGGAATTATTTGATATATGAATTATGATGTTTGTGGTTCCTGAGTCGGTATTGAAATCCAGCCAGTTGAGTTGTTGTGATTTGATATTGGATATGTATACTGTTTGAAACGGTACTGAAACCCAATCATTGGAATATATGAAATATGATGAAATGAAATGTATGCTATATAAATACATTTCCATAGGATTTAAATATGGCTGTTGTTATTATCATAGCTAGTGTTTGCAAATTTCATAAAAGAAACCTATAGTTTTTATATGATTTGACGGAAAGACCTACGAGTCCTATATGTTACAGATGATTTTCAGATCTCATATGTTTACAGGTTGATCTACGGATCTCTATATGATTGACCGATGGTATTCCGGTCTTATATGTTCACTGGCCAGCTATGGTTACTTATATGCTGTGAAATTCCCGGGGCAACACTAAGCCGATAAATCACAACTAAAGAAAAAGGAAAGACATGTCATTATGCATCTTATGATATTGCTTTGACTATAAATAATATATATGACCTAAAATTGTACAGTTTTTGTATGTTTGATAAAATGAATTATATGTTAGCTGTAAATGGTTTTGGTTTACACTTGTTGAGTATGCGACTCATCAAAATCGCAAATTGTGTTTTTAGGTCTGCAGTCTGACACTTCACCAGCCTATGCACAGGTCGGTACAGCTGAAGCCTAGGCCTCTCTCCCTCACACCACGTCATTTGTAAATGCTACATATAGTTCTGGTTTATGCTTTGGTTTGTAAGGCATAGTTATATGTTTTGGCATATGTAAATTATAAACCGATATGTTTAATATATTTAAGGTAAATAGTCTTTTATAAAACCATAGTTTATGAAAAAGGTTGCTTTGGAATATGTTATGTATGACATGTGTTTAATGTTGTTTGTTATCGGTTATACCTAATGTTTAGTAAGTCAAAAAGGAATTAATATGTAAAAAAAGTGGCATGTTTTATGACGTTAGGATATAAGTAAGGGTGTTACACTACAACTACCAAACTCTTCCTCTACACCCCTTCTATCGATCCCTCAGGCCGGAATTTCCCCAAGTATGCTAGATTTTAAGATATTCTCTCTTAAAGTTCCTTTCCGAACACTGTTTTCAAACCAAAAAAATTTTCTCTCTCTACTGTGCTTGCTTCTCCTTCAATTTCCAGCCACTCTCTTCCTTTCATATCACTTCTAACATTCTCTAACACTCTTAAGAAACAATCTGAAGGTAGTAAATTGAAGGTTTTTCCTTTCTTTTCTCTTTTCTCTCTCTTCTCTCTCTTTTCTCTTTCTTTCTCTCTTTCTTTCTTTGTTTTCTGTTCTTACTCATTTCCCTTCTGTTCTTTGCCTCTTCCACCTCTTCAATCCTCTCTCCAGCCACCTATGTACCTCTAGAACAAGTCCAAATGCACAACTTTACACCACCTACTTCCTTTTTACTTAAACAAAACAAATATCTCATTTTCTACTTATCCAATTTTTCATTCATTTTCCCTTCTTTGTTTCTTTCAATTCTAGGCCCAAATTCACTTTCAATACTTGATTTCATTTTGTTTTTAGTGTCAAAATAATAATAATAAATTATGTTTAAAGTTTCGTCGAAATCGGAAACCAAAAATTATTCGCGGTTTGGTCGGCGGTCGAAACCAACTTCGAAACCTCGAAGATATTTACGGAACCGAAACCATACGATTTCTCCGTAGTTTTAGGGTTCCAAAACTCTTAAAATCATATAAATAATCAAACCATAAAATGCCAAATTCATTTGCATTAAATTTTCCGCGTTTCCAACATTTTATCGATCACGTGAGCCAAAAACCCTAATCAGACATCGTTTGCGTCTTCCGACTGTAAACAAGCTTAAAACATAACCTTTTTTCATATTTTATTTCATTCCTTAAAATATTCAAATCATATAATTCATAATTAAATCAATTATCTAATTAAATATAATGCTTTTTAAATGAAAATACATGTTATGCATGAAATGACGTTGAAAACGACGTAGGTTGGGTTTGAGGTGTCACATACTTGCTAAGTATGCGACTCACCAAATCGCAATTTTATGTTTACAGGTTTTGCTTGGTAACTAACGACGTTAGTTCCACTTTCTTTCCGCACGGGTTAGTTAGCCGGAGGCTCATGCCTCTTTCTCTCACACTTTTCGTTAGTTTTTGTTATTAAATTCATATTGTATATTATGCAAGTTGTAATATTGTGCATGGTTATTTTTATTTTGTTTAGTATGAGATATAGGTATCCGATTGTACATAATTGAGTTTGTGTAATAACTGGTAAAAGAATTATAATGAATAGTATATATAACATGTTATATGTATAATATAAAAAAAGGCTTGATTTATTGATGCATATAGGTAGATGGTTATTACAGCACAAGTGGTAAATTTTTAAGTGCGCATCGTAATATGCTTAATCCTAATACTATAGAAGCATTGATGTTTGCTCAAAATTGGCTATGGTTGGAGTATAATTTCTCATTAAAATTTTCTTTTATTTAATTCTAATTTACCACATGAATAATTCATGATCAAACTACTTTTATTTTTTTGTTAGGTTCTTTAAATCCACGGGAAGGTTCAACCTTTAAGACTATTCTTGATTGATGACATTGATGATAATAATCGAACCATGAAGGATTTGTTTGTGTTAATTTGTTGTTGTTTTGAGTATAAATTTTTTATTTTAGTGAATGTTATTTTTTGGATTTATTTGTGTTAATTTGTTGTTGTTTTGAGTTCAAATTTGTGATTTTAATTAGTGGATGTTTATATTATGTGTTAGCTAGTTACATTTTTAAATTTAGTTGCTTTTTGGTTATTATTTGTAAGTAAAGTACTTAAAAATATATATTTTTTAGACATTATTTATGAAAACCCCAACAATCGCATTTTGCCCCGAGATCCACTAATTCCAATCCGTAGAGGTGTGAGACGGGTAATTACTTTAAGCGGTGGGGAGGTATCTCATGAAACCCGCCCTGTGATTAACCCTAGATGGTGAGCCTTTGTTATATTTATATATATATTTTTTTATAAGTACTAGATCACTTTGCTGAAAAAGAAATAGGTGGAGATGAGGCTACATATAGCTGAAGAAAGAGCTTTAAAAAGGAAGGTTACTGCCCAGGATTTAAGGTCGAACCACTGAATTGGAATTGTATTGGTTGAGATTAGTAGTTTAATTAGTCTTACAATGATTAGGAACCAAGCATGATGTATAATATGAAAAGTGTTTAAGTTTTGACCCAAAAGCAAAACCCCGATCATGAGAAGCAGATGCTTAAAGCAGTAAGCTTAAGGACCGTAGCAATTTGGATTTCTAGTTTCGAAAAGCTTTTTTCAAAGATTATCTAAGCAGATTCTTGTGCCCTATTTCATTTCAAGTGCGTTTTTGAACATTTAGAAGTATGTGTGGAGACAATTAAATTCATTAGAAACCTACTTGGTCAACGAAAATTTATTTTCACCATATGAACTATATGTTCATGGACAAACATGATTTTTTTTTTTTGTGTTTCCAAGCTTCAACGGATGACGTAGCGTCTATTCTATGGGCCTTTTCGTCGCCAAAGGGTTTCTAATTGTATTTTTAGTATGGACAAAGGGTCCAATGTCTATTTTTATATATTTCTTATTGATTTAAGTTTCTTGCCCTAGGATTTCCGTGACAACACTCGTGAGTGCTGTGACGGCAGATGACAATATGACACTTCATCCTTTCTTAGATAGCACACAGTGTCACATAGATAAATATGATGGCGGTTGTAATTGCTATGACGACACTCAACAAATCTTGGAAAATACATTAGTTTGTCAAGTTGGTGCGTGTCTAAAGTGAAAACCTAAATTTTTCTATAAATATACATGCTTCTATTATCAGAATGGTTTTGATGATTTTGGGAGATTATCTTTTCTATTCCTAATTTTTTTCCATTTCCAAAATAGATCTAAAGAGTTTAAAGGATTTTTGTGATTTTATAGAGAAAACACTTATAAGTAGATTTTTGGGGACTAGATCTAGGATTTAAGTCTTATTCTTGCTTGAAGATTGAAGGCTTAATGTGCTTGGGTGTTTGCTTGAAAAGCTTCTAAGCTCCAAATTTGAGGACTAAGTAACTACATCTTTATTTTTTTTCCTTTATTTGCATTTTTGAACATTTCTTAAGTAGATTTTATTACATATAGTTTTGTTGGCTTAAATATTTTTTAATAGGTTTAAAAATTTCTTTGAGAAATGTTTTCATGGCTTTATGGGTCTCTTGCCATAAATGAAAAGTCATGAAGGAAGTTGAAATAGTCGAATTTTAACTCAAAACAATTTAATTTTAGTTAGAAATTTACTAAAAAAACAAAAATAGTTTTAGCTTTCCGCATATATGTCAATGCAATATAAAAAATTATATTTTTTAGTTTTTGAAAAGAGTAAATAATTGTGTTTTTTAATAAATAATTATCCCAATACATATAAACAGGGCAAAAGAGTTTAATACAGAGGTGGCCACTGGCCGGTTAATCGGCGGTTCGCCCTTTTTTTTTTTTAAATTTAACGGTTAACCGGCGGTTCAACTCAACGATTCGAACGATTCGACAACGATTCACGGTTCGTAACGGTTACGATTTCAAAAATATTGAACCAGAACCGGTCCGCCGACCAATCAATTCCGGTCACGGTTCGATCGGTTCCGGTTCAATGACAGGCCGGTCTGGACTTTTGGTAGGCTGGGTCAGGTGGGCCGAACAATCCGGCCCGTGACCACCACTAGTTTAATAACTTGGGGATATTTTTGTAATTTTCTATATACATATAGATGCCTTACGGAAACGTTTCGTCCCTAATAACAGTACTTGTGTTCTGTCGCTCCTTTTCATCCCTGCAATTTCAGCAATTAAAAGTTTCAGAGGGAAGTGCAGACCCTGAGAAATGGAAAGCAGTGAAGAAGATGATGATTTCCCATGTATAGAAAATATTACTCCTCAGTCCAAGATCGATTCTCTCTATCAATCCCACACTGAAAAGGTACAAACTTCTTTTTTGTTTGAAAATTTGGATTATAAGATGAGTGGAGACGTGTTTTCTGAGTTAATTTCAATTCAGCTTGCAAAATGGGATTTTTGGATATTTAGTTATTGAAAAAGGTATTACTTGTTTTAATCCGTTTTTCTTCGCTGTTAGCATTTAGAATTTCACTTCTTTTGCTGGCATAGATTGTTTTTGTATGGGTTTGTACTGATTCATCTTGATTCTACTATTGTGACTATGTTTTCAGTTCGAACACTTCTTTCCATTTAGTTCACTGATCAACACCTTCAAGAGGAAAAATGAAGCTTAATGTCAAGCATTGTACTACTGATAATTTTGTAAATTAAGCTCCATTAATCGACATTAAAATTAAAAATAAGAATGCTACGGGTAGTTACTATGGGCCTCTAGAGAGAAATACTAGGGCTCTCCATGGATGACTGAATCTATATTTCTGTGCTGTAATGAATGAACCATTTGTTGTCTGATGATTATATTGAATATTTACATATGTTTAAGTGCTTGATCCACCTTTGATCTTGTATTTATGTACTAGAATAGATGACTTCATTGTGTTGTATTTTCTCTATATTATACTGGCACAACTAGGAAGTTTTACATTTGTAAAATGGTTGTATTTTCCTTTTAAGTTAAAGAAGTTCAGTGCTACAGGGAATCCGAAAACTATGCTGCGAGCTTTTGGATTTGAAGGATGCGGTGGAAAATCTATGTGGCAACATGCAAATGAAATATTTGGCCTTCTTGAGGTAATAAATGCCATGAATCATTGCTTACAAAGTGTTGTGTTAGTTATGAACTGTTGGAATGAGTTTCAGTCTTTTATCTGTATTGGCATGAGAGTTTATTCAAGAGGACATCAATTTATGGAGGATATATATTTAATGCTTATTCTGTTACAGTGCGATAAATAATTAATCACGAGAGCAGCATGTATGGGGACAGAAAACTTATTAAACTAAGATGTTGATTAATAATTTCTAGTGCTCCTGCTGTTTTTTTTTTTAGATATTTGCTGGTTTATCTATGCATACTTTGTCTCAAATTCTGGCTAGAAAAATGCCCTTTTCATCTAGGAAAATAAACGGCGAGGAAAAAAATCCTCTCAAGTTACTATTGCTCCTGCTATTCAAGGGGAAAGATAATGCAAGAGAATATATTTTTCTATTTCTCGTAAATTCTTGAAAATTTTATTTCTGTCATAAAATTTCATTAATTGCTAAAATTTTAAAGTCAAATGCAATATGCCCTTTCCAGATGTAAATAACTTTGACGCTCTTGCTTATTTTTTATTCATTATCTATGATATTGGCATGTCAGCATGGTGTTGATTGTTATTTTTTAGAATGTCAGAAGAAGTAGTTGAAATGGAGCATGAACTTGTTGAGATAAGGAAGCATATCTCCACACAAGGGATTCTTGTGCAGGATTTGATGACTGGTGTTTGCCGTGAACTGGAAGCATGGAATAATCTTAGTGGGGATATTGATGATAGCCAGAAAGATTCTGAAACCATTGAACTTCAGAATTCTCTGCCAGGTGATATGGATGAAATAAAAGCAATGCTGTTGGAGAAGATTGATATTCTCTTGGTGGAACATAAAATAGAAGAAGCTACAGAGGTAATAGATGCTGAAGAGAGAAACTTTCCAGAACTGAAGGTCTCAGGAGATGCTTCATCAACTGAAACATCCTTATTTAAGTTGGAATATTTTAAGAGAAAATCAATGCTGGAGGATCAATTAATTGAGATCACCGAAAAGCCTTCAGTTGGCAATGTGGAACTAAAGAATGCCTTATCTGGTTTACTAAAGCTTGGGAAGGGCCCTTTGGCACATCAACTATTTCTAAATGCATATGGATCCCGCCTTCAAAAGAGTATTGAGGCTTTGCTTCCTTCGCATTCTCTCTGTCCCAAAATGTTTCCTGCTACATTATCCAGGCTTGTGTTTTCAACGATCTCATTAACAACCAAAGAATCTGGTTCTATTTTTGGGGATAATCCTTTATATACTAATAGAATTGTCCAGTGGGCAGAGTGGGAAATTGAGTATTTTGTTCGGTTGGTGAAAGAAAATACACCTGGTTCAGAGACGATTTCTGCATTGGGTGCAGCTAGCAATTGCATTCAGGCTAGTCTTAACTACTGCTCAATGTTGGAATCACAAGGTCTGAAACTGTCAAAGTTGCTGCTGGTACTTTTACGACCATATATAGAAGAAGTTTTGGAGCTGAATTTTAGAAGAGCTAGAAGGGTAATTCTTGACATGACTGAAACTGATGAGAACTTTGTGTTGTCTCCGCACTCTGGTTCTCCATTATCTATGTTTGCTGCAACAACCGATAGTACCATTGTTGATAGTGGACTGAGATTTATGGACATTATTGAAGTAAGTTGGCTGTCTTTTATTTTACAATAAAAGGTAAAATTCATGGATATTTGTGTTCATATCAGCCAGAACATTGAGTACTCTGACACAGTATGTGTCTGGGCGAGGAAGTAATCTCCTGCATCACAACTAGAGTAAAAGTAGTATGGAGATTATAGGCCAATTGCTTCTACATGTACAATGGCTTAAACTTTAAACTACATACTTTACCCAACATCTGCATTTCTGTATGTCTCTTATTCTTGTGATGTCACTGATGATCTGATAATCAATACATAGTGTAATCTTGTAATCAAATATTCTTTTACAGGATATATTGGCACAGTTAACTCCCTTGGCTGTTTTGCATTTTGGAGGAAATGTGTTAAGTAGAATCTCGCATCTCTTTGATAAGTACATGGATAAGCTGATTAAGTCTTTACCAGGCCCTTCTGATGATGAGAATCTTACTGAGCTGAAGGAGGTCATACACTTCAGAGCAGAAACAGATGCTGAACAGCTTGCACTTTTGGGGATGGCCTTTACTATTCTTGATGAATTACTACCAATTGCCGTTACAACTGTTTGGAGCCTGAAGATTGAAAATGAGGATCTAACAAATGAAAATACTTCATCTACTGCCAGTATTGCAGCAGAGTTGAAGGATTGGAAGCGCCACCTTCAGCACTCATTTGACAAGCTCAGAGATCACTTTTGCCGCCAATATGTTTTGAATTTCATCTATTCGAGAGAAGACAAAACACGATTAAATGCGCAAATATATCTAGATGGAGATGGGGAAGATTTATTTTGGAATGATCCTCTGCCTTCATTGCCATTTCAGGTAGTACTTTTCCTGCTAGTTAACTCTTTTTGATTTGATGTAGTTTGATGTGCCTTGGGCCTTATGTAGTGTTTCTTCTATTGTATTATATCTTTGAAGAGCTGCATGAATACATCATGACTTTCTTTGTAGTATTGAAATATTTGTTACTTCTCTAATCAATGATCTTTTAGGCTTTTTTTTTTTTTTCATATAATTTTTCAGTTATCCTCTTTTGTTCTGTCACAGTTGGATGGTATATTAACGTTTTATCAGAAATCTATAATACTTGGAAGCATGCTTAAGAAAACCATATTTAGGGTGAGGAATTTAATGACACCGCTATCTTCTCGGCCAGCCATGATGCATTTGGAATAATTTGCCTTTGTTTGACCATTGTTTTCTTGGTACTAATGAAAATATCTCATGTTCTTGTTTCAGGCTCTATTTTCGAAATTGCAGCAATTAGCTACTGTTGCTGGAGATGTGTTACTTGGGAAAGAGAAAATACAGAAAATTTTGCTTGCTAGACTAACAGAAACTGTTGTGATGTGGTTGTCTGATGAACAAGAATTCTGGGGCGTTTTTGAGGAAGAATCAATTCCAGTTAAGTCACTTGGGTTGCAGCAGGTACTTTTTTTGTTAACTTCTCCTACAAAGTGGTCTTTTTATAAATTAAATATCTTTTTTTTCCCTGACAAAAATATTTGAAAAATCCCATTGATGCATCCTAGCATTTTATGTTGGTTGTATTGTGTGCCTCTTTGTTGCATTTGTTACATATGCTCTGCCATATTTGGCTAGGGCTAATGCAAACCTCCGATACGAAAAGTATCAGAAAAATATTTTGCTTTTAGTTTCTTGATAACCAAGGAGTTAGGATATTTTAGATTTCTCCAGCCTTGTTTTCTTCAGTGAAGCTAAATTGAATTGCCTCAAGTAACAGTATCTTAGCCCACCATGAACCTTTGGAATTTTCAACGGCTTCCAATACAGCCATCTTATTCCACCATCACCAATATCCAACTATTCCAAAGGAAGCTATCATTAAAGTCTCAATATCCTTATATATATCTCTCCATTAAAAAAAGAGAGAGATCAAGTAATTACGAAGCGCTTAAGCAAGAGTCCAATGGAGGTCATTTTGTCATTTTTTAAACAACAATTTCGTCTTCCATCCCTATATCCGTATAGTAACTTTGTCCAGCACTTAATTAAAATTTTGTTGCTTGTTCGATTGACTACTGACAGTATGCCCAAGCATATATGTCCAAGTAATTTCTATGATGGGAAATCTCTTGGACTCCCATAATATGATAGATTGAAGTTTGCAAATGAACATCTGTATTTGGGAAATATAAATTGTAGATTTAGAGAATTTTAATTTAACTCGAAGTTGATGCATACAATCCAGACATTTCAAATGTGAAGCCTCGTCAATAGTGGCTCTTGTGAAGAAAGAGATAGTCAACAAAGATAAATGAGATACTAGGGCTGCTCTTACAACTGTAGCCCCATGAATACGATCTGGAGATTGAAATTTTGTGGTAGACCCTTTGCACAAATGATAAATAGGTAAGGAGGTAGAGGGTTGCATTGTCTCAAACCAATGAACCATATTCTCCTAAGCCAGCCATGTAAAAAATAATAAGATACAGAATACACCAGAACAATTCTTTAGCAACTCTGTCATCGCCTTACTTGCAAGAAAGCATCTTTGCCATTGAGTTTACCTTTACAGGGAATGAATGGTATAGTTAGTATTCGGTCTATGAGGAATAAAAGCTCTCTGGGAATCTGAAATCACCTAACTTAAATTCCTGCTTCAAATGATTAGCCCACGCCTTATCAACAATGCAGTGGGCCTTTTTTTCCCCTAGGGTTTTTGATATCTCAAATTCCACCTCACAAATCATTTAGTGAATACAAGCAAGATAGAAAACAAAATAAGATTGAGAATTACGTTGCTCAATGAAGTAGGAGATCAAATACAGATCCAGGGACATATAGGAATTAGAACCACTTTAGGTTTATTCTACCTGGCATCTCTGCATTGCCATTCTGCATGGAAAATATAGCAGCTCTGCTTCTTCCATCTTTACAAGCAGATATTAACCATTGTTTTGATAATCAATTACCTTATGATTAGCACGATGCAAAATTGTTCCAAAATCCCTATATGTGATGGAAAAATGCTCCTTATAGTGCCCCATAGTTACATTTGGTAGTTGGGATATCTACTTCTCGGGGAGTAGAATGGATAAAACGAAAAAAACAAGTAAAGTTTGCCTACTTTCCAGGAAGATGCACTTTCCTAATCTACTTGCCCCAACCAATCACGACTGAAGATCATCCCATAAATTGGATTTAGTTATTACATTCAAAGTGTTTTAAATGTTTAACTTGTGTGTTCATAAGCTTCCTTTTCTTACACGTAGTGTGCATAGAAGAGGTAGATTTACTCATCTCCCTGTTTGAATTTTAAAATTGATATGGGACCTTTTCTTGTCTTTTTGAATTATTGCTTCTCATATTTCCCTGAAAGAACCTTTCTGTCCTTGGAAAAAGCCCTCCGTTGCTGGAGGATAACAACATTATTCAAAATAATTGAGGTTATGATTAATCAAATTTAGGATAAAAATAAAAAACAACATTGTATGTCTTAATAGTAGTTTGAACAATTTCTTTTATATAAATAATAATTTGAATAATGCTATTCACTTGTAATTTTGTTGGCCGGAATAATTTTATTTTCTGAATGAATATAATCCAAAAAGTTTTTATATAATTAGCCGGTTGTGTGCAAAATAAATTTATATAATTAAAATACATTAATTTCAAATTTCTATTAATTAATTGTTTAAAGTTTTTTCTTATGCACTAATTGACAAGATGTATATAATTACTTTTAGGGATGAGTTTAAACTAAAAAATTTGCTTAACATCTACTGGACAGAAATACGTTTACTGCTAAAGCTCATTTACAGTTTACCACTAAATGCTAAATACCTTTTTTTTTCCTTAAATTTTTGGTTTTCTTTCAATATTACTACTAAAATTAAGTCAATAAAATAATCTGAACAACTGAATTTGTAAATAACTCATATAAAGGATAAATAATCCATTTATATACAAAAATTTAAAGAGGTATATAAAATCATTTATATACAAAATTAAAATTAGGATGGAAGCATCAATATCAACACATCAAAATTAAGTTTGGCTAAAAATACAACAAATTACCAAATTCTAAAAAAAAAAAATTACAATAATATATAATAGTTAAATTTCCATGAATATATTAAATGAGTTCATAAACGGAGGTTTCAGTACAGGATATTTATCACAAACCTATGCATTAAACATGTCATGGGTTTGCTACCCACCTAATACCGTACTCCTATTGAACATATCTTGGACCCAAATCAGACACTGTACTATTGGGTCTACGCCATTTGTACTACATACGTTCCTTTTGCTGCAGCACAGCAGATCACAGAGGTGTAACAATTAATTAAAGAGTCTTTCAAGTTTTATGTGAGTTGACTAATCATTAGTTTAATTAATTAATTAAGTTATGATTAAGGAGTCATTTAATGTTGTTGGGAATTATGACATTAATTGTGTTGGAGCATTATAATGGGTATACGGGATAAAATTAGAGAGTTTTGCACACTTTTCTACTTGTGTTTTCCTCTGCAATTTCTTGCACATGCTTGCAAATCTATAGTGAATCAGAAAAGGGAGCAATTCGTCTCCAGATTGCAGAGCTTACATCTCTGGGTAAGGGATGGGGTTGTGGTTAATTGTAGACCTCTTGGTAATTATGGTTTTAAATTATTTGCAATAGTCTTGGCATATGTGCAAGCCCCAAGTTGGTTGTTGCTTCCCTTTATATATCTGCTTTTGTCAAGTGAAAATGATTTGATAATATCATTTTTGCAGTTAATACTCGATATGCACTTCACCGTGGAGATCGCTCGTTTTGCTGGTTACCCATCACGACATGTTCACCAAATTGCATCGGCCATAATTGCAAGAGCCATCAGGACTTTCTCAGCTAGAGGCATAGACCCACAAAGGTAAAACTGAATGGTTAACTTATCATCTCTTTAAAAGCGGCAAATGAGATTTTTGAAACTTCCTGTGCAGTGCGTTACCAGAGGATGAATGGTTTGTTGAAACAGCAAAATCGGCTATAAATAAACTTCTTTTAGGAACATCTGATGGATCAGAGACATCTGAGATTGAAGAGGATCATATTATTCTGCATGACGAGACCGCCTTCGATACTGATGACACAGCTTCATCCCTCTCAAGCGTAGAATCCTTTGAATCATTTGTCTCTGCTAGTATGGGAGAACTTGATAATCCTGAAGATTAGAAGTTATCTACTGTTTGTATTTTCCTATGATTATGATTATGATGCCCGAAATGTTGTGTAGGAGCACAGGCACATTTGTTACTAGAGGATAGAATAGAACAGTGTAACATTTATATATAATGTTAAATTGAAATTTATTATTTATTCTCAAAGATAATAAGTAGGTACTATATTCCATAAATATAATAGTAAGAAAATAAACAATATGAGAGATTTTCATACCCATACGCTAGCATTATACAAATGGATACATTTACTAGAATAATACATTTTGGCGCACATTCAGATTTTTTTTTTTTTAACTTCAAAATTACATGTGTTTGTTAAATATGTATTCAATTTAATTAATTAATCAAAAATTAAAAAATAAATAATAGTCAATATATGTCAATATTCGTAAATATAATTTGAAAAATTAGAATTCTTTCAAATTTTACTAAGTAGTCAGAAAAAAGGCTGCCGCCATAGCTGGGTGGTTTTCGATAACTTTTGTCGAAAAATTAAAAATCAGTATTTGTCGATATTTATCAATATAATTTATAATTAGGGATAATTATTTTTGGGTCCCTAAGGTTTGGCCTAATGTACTCTGGGGTCCTTCTATTTTGAAAATTGTATTATCGGGTCCCTAACGTTTGGAATAATAGACTCTTAGGTCCTTCCGTCCAGAAACGGCGTTAGTCAACGGAAAAAGTCAACGATTTTTTTTCAAAATGACAAAACTACCATTTGGTTTATTTGAATCGAACCATGGTTTATTTGAATCAGATCATCCTAATTAAACCCAATTTTAAATCAAACTCTTATTATTATTTCTTTCTTCATTGTGGCTGTGGATCCCCCTCACTGTAAAAATTAAAAATAACCAAACTAGGACTCGATTCAGAAACTTTTAGAGTGTTAAAATGGCATGTTAACCAACTACACTACGACACTTTCAGCTGTCGGATTTTGACAACCTTCGCAGGAAAATTAAAAATAAGTATTTGTCAATATTCATCTATGTAATTTAGAATTCTTATAAACTTTACCGAGTGGCTGGAAAAATGGTTGCCACAACTTGGCGGTTTCTGGCGAACTTCACCTGAAAATTTAAAATTAGTATGTGACATGCTAATTGAAACCATATATCATGCATGTCGTCATTATAGGCATAAATATATTTTTACAATTTTTATTGCATAAGCATTATTTTGGTAAATAATAAATAAAAGGTTACTTATTTGCTAAGAAATTATATATATGAACATTATAAGAATTTAAGATGAAAATATACGATTAATTTAAGTTTTAAGACTCGTAAATAGTCGGCACACATAAAAGAGGGGACTGTTAGGGTTTTATTTGTTGCAACCGATTAAATATCGGTAGTACGAATAATTTAAAAAAGGATGTATATAAAATTAAATAAAATGAGAATAAATGTGATAAAAATATTTTGAGTTAGAAATTGTATTTTTACAACGACGTCGTAAATTCTGTTTTCACCGGCATTGTCGAAATACCGGAGGATGAGGAAAGAATATATAAGGGAAAATAGAAACAAAGATGAGAAGGAAAGGAGGAGAAAGAAAACAAAACTTTGAGTTTAGATTGAGATTTGTTTTATTTAGTGTTATCTTTAGAAAACAGAAGGCAAGAAGAGGAAAGAGAGACAAAAGTAACAAACAAAATGTGAAAGGGAAACCAAAAGCAAAACCAACACAGTAAAACAGAGTAACGAAAGAAAGAAAAGAAAAGAGAGAAGAGAGAAAAAAAGAAGAGAAGAGGAAGAGGTTTAACTGAGTATGGGTTGTCTAAAGATGCTTAGGAATAGAAGAGAGAGTAGATAAAAGAGAAAACAAAGGCGAGGAAAGAAGAAAACAGAAGCAACACCAAAACAGAGGAAGAAGAAGAAAAAAAAGAGAAAGAATGGTGTTGACGCTCAATTTTGACCCCAAAATGTAAAAAGAAAATATTTAAAAAATTCACCTTTCTCTTTGCGTCAACTACTACTTTGATATAATTTGTGCTTCGCACAATTTATATCAAAGTGGGGGCAAACTGTTGACGCTCAATTTTTGACCCCTAAATCTAAAAA
>CANUEY010350916.1:0-22510 GCA_948099555.1 Croton setiger
TTTTTCAACTCTATTGGGTTCAGTGGCCCAGACTTACCCAAGTTCGTATCTTCAATCCCTAATATATTAGGACGGAGCTTAAGGAATCAAATTATTCCTATTCATAAATTCCTCAAGTCCGCTTTACTATTTGATGACGACAAGGTGGTTAAAGCTATGAGAAATCAATCAAGAATTCTCCTATATGATGTTAAAGAAATTATTGCTCCTAATTTATTGTTCTTGAGAGAAATTGGAATGCCTCAATCCGTTATCCAGTATTTACTTCTGTACAGAAGTGGTGTGATATGCTATAAAGTTGACAAGTTTCGTGGTAAGGTGAAAGAGGTTATGGAAATGGGGTTCTGCCCTATGAAATTGAAATTTGTCGCTGCTCTCGAGGCAACTATGTTATTCTCAGAATCAAAATGGCAACAGAAGATTGAGGCTTATGGAAGATGCGGTTGGTCTAAAGATGACATAATGTCAGCTTTCAAACTGCATCCTCAATTCATGACTTATTCGGAGAAGAAAATAATTGATGCCATAGATTTTCTTGTTCATGTGATGAATATGAAGTGTTCCTCAATAGCGGCATGTCCTTACCTTTGTCATTTCAGTTTGAAGAAGAGAATCATTCCTAGGGGTTTAGTGATTAAAATCTTGATGTCAAAAGGCCTACTGAAAATTGATACCAGTTTCTATACTGTGTTGAAAAAAACTGATGAAAGGTTCTTAAAAGAGTATGTGGAGAGACACAGGGAGCAGATTCCAAATTTGGTGGATGTGTTTGAAGGTAGGATTTCTCCTGAACAACTAGGCTTTCATTATGGCCACTAATCATGAATACTTGTTGAACTTAATTTGATGCACTCTAATATAGGACAGGAGCTTTTGTTGTGTTCTATTTCTGTCGTAGATACTCTGTGTTTGTTTGAACTTAAGTAGAAATGTCAACAAGATTCTTATGAAATTCTTTTCTTCTAAATTAAACACAAAACGGTACGGTTACGTATATGTCCGTTAAAATAGAAGATGTGAACGATTATTTTCTTCTAAATAATCATTGATTCATGTTCTAATTTTAACCATTTCGAATCGAATTCGGTGGTAAATTTATTATTTTATATTTTTTTTTTAAAAAATATTATTTTATTTAGTTGTAAGATATTTAAAACAAAAATTATTTATTTAAAATAAATTATATAAAGAAATAGACATATATGATTTTTTGTAATTTATTTTTCTAAATTTAACATACCTTGTCTCTTATTTATGGAGCATCTTAATACTAAGTAGCAGCTCAGTCAACTCTTTTTTTTTTTTTTTAATAAATATTTTATTATTATGTTGAATTAATTTACAATTGAATTATTTATTTATTTATATTACTGTGTACTAAGGTCACATTCTTATTGACTGACGTGAAAGTATTTTTATTAATTAATAAACACAATATAAAGGAATATTAAAATAAGAAAATTTTAATAATGTGTCCTTATATATATCTTTATATTATTTCCTTTTTCTAATAATAATTAGGTTTAAAACAAAATTTTCATTTTAAGGTCTTAATCTTTCTTTGATTAATTTGTTTAATAGGCAAATTAAACTTACACATCATAATTTTTTTATTAAACCAAATATATTTATAATTTTTGTGTTAATTTAAGTGATTTAAATGGATTGTTTTATTATTTTTTTTTATCCTTAAGCAATAAAAAAATATATTTTAAATGAATGATTTAGTATTTTAAAATTTATTTGTAAATAAATTTTTAATTTAATTAATTTGTAAATAAATTTTATGTGTTTAAAATTATCAATTTAAAACTTAAATCCATTTTTTCCCAAGCTTACTATTATGTGTGATTAGCTGTCTAAACGCGTTGTCGCATACCCCACAATCAAAATTAGGGACATTAACTGTCTTTAAATGATTAGGTCTGTCTGTGATACCCACAGCCACTGTACCCTAATATATACCCTACTTCTAAACTTCATTTTTCAGATTTAATTACCTTCTATTAATTAAATAATTTAATATGATTTTTGAAATACATTTAATTTTAAAAAATAATATTTTATAGAGATGTTTTGGCCGATTTCAATGTTATCCGCTCATTTATATTTTTATATCTATTATAAATAGATAATTTTTGTATATATAATTAATAAATAGATAATTTATATATATATCTTTATTATTTTATAATAAAATATTTGAAAATAATAATTAAAATATTTAAATTGCCTAAAATTATACTTATAATTTAAGTAAATTAATAATTTTTTTGGCATGTGGATTATATTATTTCCAGTGAACTGACTACTGACCGAGTATTTATTGCTATAAAAAATCAATTATTTAATTTAATTAATAAATTAAAAAATAGTTTTCATAGAATAAACCAAACAAAAAAACTTGGTCAGTCCGGTCCGGTCCAATTGCTAAATATCCAATCCAACCAAAAATTCTGCCATCCAATCTAATAATCATTTTACACGTGTCATCACTCCACCAATCACGCAAATGCGACAACACAATAACCGTTGGACACGTTATCATCATCTCTTCCGCGCATTGCAATCCGCAACGGCTCTAATTTATTATCTTAGATCCGTTATCAACGGTCTTATTTTTTTAACGACTTTTTGAATTTAATAAAGGAGCATGTAAGCCTCTACTTGCTGCATACTCTTTGTTCTTTATAAAAGGTGTACTTATGAGAAGTGGCACAACAATAAAATTAAGCTTATTATAAATAGCATTTAACATATACTTAATTTTTTATTTAATATTCTTTCTTGCTTCTATTTTTTTAAAATATACCCTACATATAATAAGATAACTTAATTATAATTACGATTTGCTCTAAAAATTAGAGATTGAATAATTTGCGACTTGCTCTGAAAACTAAATGCTGAAACATCAGATTTTTCAATACTCAAAAAAATAAATAAAAGATATAATCTTTTAATTCAAATAGTAATACATCAAATTTATATTTAAATTATGAATTTTTTAAAAAATATTAACCATATTAAGAATTTCTAGGCAATTTTTAATCCTTATATTTTACACTTGTTAAAAATGGAAATGTCATATATTTCTTTTTTTAATGAGAATTTCATGTTAATTATAATTTTCTTAATTCATTTCTAGAATATTATTTATACCAAATTTTTATCATCAATTTATTTAGAAAACGGTCAATTTTTAAGTTAATCACATCACCTATAATTCAAAATTTATTTAATTAAAATCAATTTAATTAAAAAAACTCACAATACAGAATATGTTAGTTTCATTTATAAATTGAGTCTCGATCAGGTTTGACAAATTCAATACCTGACCTAACGGATGTGATGTCTGGCAAATACTCAATAAATAAGACCCTTATCGTTATAATTTCAAATTCTACGGTGAGCATTCGTTCAATAAATATTGTTCACTAATTTTAGAAATTTCAAGAAAAACCCCAATTATAAAAAAGGGAAGAAAAATGAGTGTAGTAAAACTAACCGGTGTTATAAACATCATATTGAAAACTAAGTCTTACACTCTAAGTAATATTATATTTCGATCCCATTTATTTATTTATTGGACAACTTATATTAAACAAATACACTTTCTATTATTAATAAACTAATAATCACACAACCCAAACAACAATTATGGCAACGCGTCTTTGACAAAATTTATAGGTAAACAAATGAAATGATACACTTAATTTATGAAATCCCTCCTTACGCGTAAACAAGGCCAGCTCTAAAGTAAATCACCTACTCTAATCTTTTTTTATAAAAGGAAAAAATGGAGGGATAATAACTCTATAACATGGTTAATCCTCTTCTTATAAATAATACAAAGTCGAGAATGACCGATCAGATCATATCTGTGTAATTTTTTATTGTTTCAAACCGAATCATCCTCTTAAAAATACGGAGTGAAAAGACTAGCGAAATCACGTCTAGTTCGTTTAGTAATTCGATATTATTGAATATATATATTTTTTATTATTTTTTCCTTTTCCATCTTATAATATTGGATCAACTTATAACTACTATTAACTACCAAGTTCCTCCCTCTATATAACCCTTGTATTGTGAAAACCACAACACCAAAATTAGCTTCCAAAAGGCAAAATCTTCTCTAATAGCCAAAACACCCACCACAGAATTCTCTCTCTCTCTCACTCTCACCTCTCAAATGCTAAAAATTTTCTTTCTTTATCATCTTCTTCATTCTTTTCTTCTCTCTTTGCTACCCAAGAAGCTAAGGTTTCTTCTACCTTCTTCTTGGTACACCCACCAAGCCAACTTCCCTCCTAACAAAACACCACCACCCTCCTCCTCCGACTCTTCCTCCTCCTCTAGTGTCGTCCGTAAAAGAATGGACAGCACCGAACTCCGGCGTGTCTTCCAAATGTTCGACCGAAACGGTGATGGAAGAATCACAAGAGAAGAACTGAGTGATTCTTTAGAGAATTTGGGTATTTACATTCCGGAATCGGAACTGACTCAAATGATCGACAACATCGACGTTAACGGCGATGGTTGCGTAGACATGGAAGAGTTCGGTGTTCTGTATCAGTCTATAATGGATGAGAAAGATGAGGAGGAAGACATGAGAGAGGCTTTTAATGTGTTTGATAGAAATGGAGATGGGTTTATTACAGTTGATGAATTAAGATCTGTTTTGGCTTCTCTTGGCCTTAAGCAAGGCAAGACTACAGAGGATTGTAAAAGAATGATCATGAAGGTTGATATTGATGGTGATGGAATGGTAAATTTTAAAGAGTTTAGGCAAATGATGAAAGGGGGTGGTTTTAGTGCTTTAAGTTAATTAATTTCAATTAATTAATTTAGTTTAAGATTTCTCGTAGCCGGATTTCATTCGTGGAAGGCCAACGGCATTGTAAATATTTTTGAAGCCAGAAAGATCCGACGGGCTAAATTTTGCCATATGTGGTTGTCGATGAACGGATCGTTGACATTTGTCGAATATCTGAAGTGCCAAATCAGCAATGAACCCTAGTTGGGGAAGAAATTGAAAGAGGGGATTGGGAAAAATTTGGGAGGATTGAAACAATGTGCTTTATTTTTTTTGGGTCACCTAAGTAAAAGGAGGCTCTTTGTATTGATTAGTTTTGAGGGTGTGTTTTGTTGTTTTTTATGTTTACCAAAATGTTATTAGGATTGGCTTGGTGGGTTACTCTTTTTAATTATAAAAATCTCCTCAATTCTTTTAAAATCGGTTTATTTTTGACTCGATTTGATTCCATTTACGAGCATAACTATTGGTTTAACCCGTGATTAGATTGATTTTCTATCCAATTTAGGAAAACCAATTATGTTTGAAAAGCTAGCTTTAACGCGCGTTGAGTCGAACCAAACAATTTATTTCAATTTCAGCCGGAATAGTAGTCGAATCAAAATCGAATCTTGTTGGTTCGATTTAACTGAATGTTCTCTCCCAGTCACAGCTCAGTCCTACCTCAGACCAAACAGAAGCATAGACGTGATGGAGTAATGGTGGACACCTGGCTTGATTAGTTGTTTTCATCATGTCTATGACAGCTAGAGTTTTACCTTATTTCATGCAATTCCATGTGAGTATTTGATAATTTTCAGTGCCATTTTTGACGTCTGAGCCTTAAAATATGTTTTGCAATAAGAAGGTTAATAAATTAAAAGTCACCCTCACCAGTGGCGTTTGAAGTGAATCATCTACTTTTTCAATTCTTATAATTAATTGCATTATAAAGATTCCAACTTTGATTTCAGATAATGAGAAATAATATGATTTAATCTGGTTTAGTTGTCAATAGGACTGTAAATTTGAGCTATTCCCAAATTATTCGGAATTGATTAACTAAATCAGCTGACTTTACAATCAAATTAACCGAGATTTCAAGCTCATTAACACATTAGATTCACTTAAAAACTCGCTAAACTTGAGCTTAACAATATTCAGCTACTTCGCAGTATCCAAAAAAGCTGTTCAATTAAACCAAGAATGATTATATATATACACATTCTCTACAATTTATAGAGTTTAAAGAAATTTGTTAGCTTAATCTAATAATCATTATGAATAAAGAAACCTAATAAACAGTCTTCTGCAACTAGGTGAAGGAAGTGCTATGCCAACCACAAGGTCAGTTCAGTGAAAAAACAGCAAGAAATCAGATAATTGGTCTAGTTTGCCATAAGAAAACAAGATAAATAAAAAAGAAAAGAGAGAAGACACTTGACCACCTTAAACCCAATTGAGCAATTAGATTAGAGAATAGTTTGCTACTGAAATTCAGGGGCTGCATCATCGTTTCCACTCAGATTAATACGGAAATGCACCAAAAGATTCACAAGTTGTATCAATCCAGTGAGATAGCTTGACCACAAAGCAAATACATCAGAGTGTATTGACCTTTGACATGCTCTTATCTGGCAAGAACGATCCATCTAATTAAATCTTGCATTTCGCAACTAAAGATTGCCAAGTTCGATTTCTTTCAAGCTGTTAATTATGCCTTCAACTCTAAAAGACATAAAATCGGCATGTTCTTCAAGCTCTTTAAGAATCATGTGTAGCTCTTTTTGGATTGCTGCAGTTCGTTCTCTTTCACGCTGAAGCTCATCATATAAATCCTGGATTTTCTTATCTTTATCCTCCTGCAATAATATACCACAATTTAAGTTGAAGAACGACAGTAATTACAGATATGAAAGTGCAGTAATAAACATTTAACAAAATGGGTGCAATTGTAGTGTAGTTATTATAAATACAGTACCAACTACAAAAGTTTATCTGGATGCTATCTGAGATGTACCTCATTGAGTATATTTACAATTGGTAATTCTCCAGGAGATTTGGAATGAGTCATTAGCTTGTGGTTGTGCTCCCGAACAAATTTGGTAACTAACCATTTTCCACCATCTCTTGCGGCCAATCTTATCATGGCTTTGCATCCTTCCCTTGTTATGGGCCGTGGAGGAAGAACTCTATCTTTCCTCAGTGCATGCTTTGCAGCACGAAAACCTTCTCTGGAACAAACAAAGTCACGTCCTATAACTTCCATATTCTTTAGTGAATGCCTGATCCGATTTGTTCGAATGGTGAAGCCTATTTGCTTGGCATACTCATAATAGAAATCTCTTGCATCGTCTAATGATAGAAAAGTCATCCCAGTATATGGTTCCGAACTGTTTGCACTTAGATTCTCCACTGATGGTTCAGTCAAAAACATAATATTAGTGACACCATTTTGTGAATTGCAGTGCGGCAATTGTCCAACTTCTATGCCCATGAGTTCTTCACCAATTTCTAGAGTTCCATCATCTGAGATTTCATTGTTATCAAAACAATCACATCTATCCGTTGTACTGGTCATAATGTCCCTCTATGGGGAAATCATACCAATGACCCCAATGAAATTGATGACGTTATAGGCATAGCTATTGTTATAAAGGACGAAAAGCCAATGTAGCTACAACAGAGCACCGTGCATTCTGGCTGCCAAACACAGAGAAAAGAATAGCAAGTGAATCACAGGATATATAAGCAGAAATTTCAATGATACTTGAACACAGTAAATTTTTGCCTTTCTTTCTATAGAAATTCAACTCCATTCTATCATTTTTCTTTATCATCCATGAAAAGTTCAAACCGGAATCAAATGACTGAGTAATATAATAAACAACAAATACTGTTTCTACCATACAAAAGCAAGAAGAGCAAAAATCATAGACAATTCAATGAGAAATGTTTTTTTTTTTCCATCCAAATCTTATTTAACAAATGTGGCACACAATTTGCGACCCTATCATCCCATGAACTAAAGCTAACAGAAGTGCTCCGCTGTAAGCTTAACATTTGATAAAGGTAAACTAAAATACAAATTTAAACTTTAGGATGGAGGTATTCTAATTTTTTCAATTCCTCTGCTTCAAAGTAAATCATGACATGAATCCACAAGCAAAAAAAAAAAAAGAAATTTCTCCTTCCAAAAAGGGCTTCTAAGATAATTATCATTTTGTTCCAGTAAATTAACTGCAATACAAAATTCTGTTTGCTTGCCGAGAAAAAGAAATATTATTTCCCACCAATTAAAGATCCCCATAATAAATAACAACTATCAATCTCCAAAAAAAAAAAATCTTACCACTGTCTAAAATAAGTTAAATTGATCAAAGTTCCCATTTCCTTTAGGGGGACAAACAAAAAAAATCAAAGCAATTTAACAATAACCCAAAATCCCAATTGACCCCTTATTTTCTAGGCAACCAAACAAAGAAATGAAAATGTACCAACAAATAACTTCATCTAGTTCATATCTTCAATAATCCATTAAAATCCCATTTCACCAATTGATTAAATCTAATCTCCATATATTCACAACTTAAAACAAGAAAGAAAATACTGATTGTCAAAGCCAGAAGACCAGCTAAAAATAGGAATTGAAATTAAGCTTACTTGTTTTGTGTATCCGAGAGATGAGCCTAGATATCAGATGCTCTTAAAGATTTCAGGTTGCTTGAAGTGTTTCGGTGTGGCTGTGGAGTTGGTTTCAGTCAAAGAAGAGTATAAAGCATGGACCGATTGCTTCTAATAAATGGAGATGCGCATTTAGAGCAGTTCAGATTGGGGATCTTGAGACTCATATTTAATCTAACGGTCAATATTTAGCACAGACCAACGACACTAAAGTATCTTCAATAGTATTTGACAAAAAAAAAATTATTGTGCTATAAATAAAACAAACTGTTTCAGATTCATTCAGTGTTCGATTTGAAAAAAAATTCATTTTAATTCGTATTCGAAATTTAAATGAATATAACTATTCGAACTGTTTTAGTTTTGAAAATGTTCGAAAAACAATTCATTGGTTAAACGAACTATAATTTGAATATTAGAATCGAATTGAATTCAAATTTTTAATTAATTTACGAATCCGAACACCACGAATATCTAAACGAACTTGAACCGAACCTATTACTGTTCGGTTCATTTACAGTCTTATCATATCCTTCTTTTTTGGAAGAGATATCCTTTTTATTTCTATTTTACTATTTTGGGAGAAATTAATTTGGAGTGTTTTTTTTTTTTAAAAAAAAAGAAAAATTAATTAGGGTGTCTTAATTATTAGTATCTAATATGCTTTTAAGTTGTAAAGGGCTTTTTGAACCCTTCTAATTGCTTAGAAGAGCGCAGAATTGGACCTCCCTCAAACGGATGGATCTGGGACTACTGGTCATTGGTAAGTTTGAGTTTAAACCAGCCGAAACGGCTGATTCTAAGACTGCCCTCTCACCGTTTTTACACCGTGAACCAATAGGTCACAAATTGTCAAGAGAACCATTCATCGGTTTGGTTCAGGTTCAAGCAGATGTTGAACCGTTAACCTTGGTCGAGTCAGTACGGACTTTAGCTTAGTAATTCACAGTTGTTAAAAATGACTGAGTACGGACTTTAGCTTGCAATTCAACTAAGCAGTCTCTCACTCACCTCTCAAAATTCCTCCACTCTGCTGAACAATCTGCACAAGAGTTACTATCAGCGAAGATCGAAAATTCAAAATTCTATTATCAGCTATTCGATATGTAACAATATGTATATTACAAACAAGATTTCTGACTGTATTCTACTCAGTGTCTGAACTATCAAGTTGTATAACTTCAAACTCAAATTCTCTTACTTTGTCAGTTACTGAATCAATCTTTAGTGATAGCCGTCGGGTATGCTCATCAATATATTTCAGTAGTGTCTGAAGTTGCTCTTGATAAGCAGCAGATTTCTTTCTCTCTCGATGCAGTTCTGTAGATAGCTCCCGAATTTTCAGATCTTTCTCATCCTGCGAACAGAGGCCAGTAATTTAAAATATATGGTTCTCAAATAGAGACAAGCGATGCAATATACGATTTATGAGGAATGTAACTATTTTGACACAACAAATGAAGTTAAATATATAATATAGAGTCATGACTCATGAGCATTTGTTTTCTTTTAAGACGATAAGAAAAAATGATAAATTGCCATAAAAAAAATCCTGGTGCACCTCAGTGAATGCAATCCTATGCGATCGTCGAGGTGGTAATGTGCTTGGATTCAGTTCATGGCTGTGTTCTTTTATGAAACAACAAATAACCCATTTTCCTCCATCTTTTGCAGCTATCCTTAGCATTGCATTGCACCCCTCCCTAGTAGCAGATCGCGATGAAAAAACTTTTTGTTCTCTGTTTGTACATTTTTCTGCACGGAAACCTTCTTTTGAGCAGACAAACTCTCGACCAGTAATTGAGAAATCTTTAAGTGACCGACGTGTACGATTGTTTCGTATGGTAAAGCCCATACGCCTTCCATATGTCTCGTAGAATTCCCTAGCATCCTCTGCTGATTCAAACTCCATTCCAATCACGGGTTCCAAAGCTATAGGTAAACTGTGAACAGATGGCTGAACTATGTTATCATTTCCATCAAGATTATATTGTAGCCCATCATTTGTTGTTCTCTGACCATCAAAAGTTTCAGGTAAAAATCTATGATAATTTCCATTTGAATGGAAATTCTGGCCAGAGGTGCTGGCCATCCCCGACCTATCAGAAAACGGGACTACTGTCAAGAGCAATAATAAGGCCAAAAACCAGTACAATCATACAGCCAAGAACTCCAACCAAATGCTATTGTGCTAAGGACTCAAAGGAAAGTAGGTATCATCAGATCACTCATTCAATTAACAGAAATATAATAAAAGAAAGTACCTAGATTCGGTTTGTGGAAGCCGGCCAAAGAAATCATCATTTTCATTTGAAGGATAAATGAGCTCATTTTCAACTTTCAAATTTCAATATAATAACCATAAATATGCATCTACTCTCTTTAATCATGATTTGTAACTATTAACTAGGTATATATGCTTAGATAGAATCTACCCGTGTCTATTGCAAATACCAAATGTATCACCATTACAGCATCAAAACCTAAAGCAGAAATGCACAAAATAAATTACCAGTAAACAAAGGAGACCCAAATAAAAAGACAACTCTTTTTCTAAAATCACCTTTTGAAACATTAACATCCAAATCAAATCCTAATCTCAATCCTATTTTTCTATTTTTGAACCTCAGATTTCAAACTAAAAGCAAGATAAGATATTACCAATTCAAATTTCTAAAACCCAAATAGTAGTTTCAATATACAATAAAAAGCTTTTTCAATGTCTAATCAAGTTGATAGATCCAAGAAATACAGAAATTTCAAGAAAATTCAAAGGAAAAATGAAAGGAATAGAATATCAAATTTCTTACCTTCGAAAGATTTCAGAAGGAAAGAAAGCGGATTTTGGGGGGGGAAAAGATTCTCTACTTAGATTTTTCAATGTCTAATTAGTTGAGAAGCATCCATATCCTAGGCTAATCAAGTTGATACATCCAATAAATACAGAAATTTCAAGAAAATTCAAAGGAAAAATGAAAGGAATAGAATATCAAATTTCTTACCTTCGAAAGATTTCAGAAGGAAAGAAAGCGCATTTTGGGGGGGAAAAGATTCTCAACTTAGATTTTTCAATGCCCGAATTTGTATTCAACTGTTCAACACAGTAGATGAGAAAATCAAGAAGCAAGAGAGTGAAGAACCCTTGCCCTCTATTCTATTTTGTTGCGGAAAGGTTTGTGAAGCAGAAAGTTAATTAATAATGGTGGGCATGAACACGGTCCGATTTCAAGATGAACCGGTAAAAACAAAACCAAACCAAACCGTGATAATTGTACTTCATTCCAAATAACATAAGTTTGTTTGAATCTATTTTTCATTTACTATAATTATAATATCAATAATAGACAACCACAATAATATATGGCTACAAACGAGCCGAAACGAGTATCGTGTTGTTCGAGCTCAGCTCGTTTTAAATTTCACTAGTTCGAGCTCGAGTCGAGCTCGTGTTAAATTTCACGAGCTCAAGCTCGAGTCGAACTCCTATTAAATTTCACGAGCTCGAGCTCAGTTCACGAGCTTGGCTCGTTTTGAGACTCGCGAGTTTGGCTTGTTTTAGGCTCGCGAGCTTGGCTGTTTTATGTTGCTATTCGAGCTCGAGTTTGAGCTCGCAAATAAACTTGAATTCGAGCTCGACTCGAGCTTGAGGTTTAGCTCACAAATAAACTCGAGCTCGTGTTCGAACTCGTTAAGAGTTAGTCAAAAATTAAGAAAATTCATTTTTAATGCTGTTTCAGTGAGAAAAAGAATATGAAAGTTTCAGTGAAGTGGGCTGAAACATATTTTTTAGTTTGATACCAAAATTACGTCGTTTTGATAAGTTCGCGAGCTCATTTAACGAGCAGCTTGCGAGCTGATTAAACGAGCTACTCGCGAGCTTTTTTAAATGAGCTGTTCATGAGCCGGCTTGCGAGCCTAACTGCTCGGCTCGTTTATTAAACGAGTCTAAATTTTCAACTTAAGTTCGGCTCGTTTATTATCGATCCAAGTCTCAAGTTGAACTTTTATCGAACGAACACCGAGCCGCTCGCGAACGGCTCGACTTGTTTGCAGCCCTACATATGGCCATTCTTAGCTAGATTCATTAAATAAGAACATTTAAAATAATTATAACTCTTCTAAAAATTAAATTAAATTGAGTTATTAGCATTTTATATTCTAATTTTTTTATTGCATCAAACCAAGCTCGATAAGGATATTTGAGTTCAAGATTTTTTTTTTTTTTAGGAGGAATATTTGCTCCGATTATATATATGCTTAATTTAATCCCTCTTATTATTGCCTGCCCTTCTCTTGTGATATTTTACTTGACAGTGAGTCAATTTTCCCTTCATGACAGTTGTGTGTTTCATTTACAAGTTTCCTTACACTAACAGACATTATGCATTCATTACAGATATACCAAAATCGTTCTTTGTCAGCTGATGAAGAAAGAACAATGAAAGAAATCCATGAATTCCCGCATACTCAGTTGAAAATAATTGAAATCAGTGGATTTCGAGGCAGGGAAATTGAACTTGAGTTAGCATTATATTTGCTGAAAAATGGTGTTGCACTTGAGCAAATGATTATAGCCTCTCTATTAAGGAGAATGTTATTGGGACTGGGCAGTCCTATAAGGAATCTGAGACTTGGAATGATTGGGCGTATAAAAGGATCGTCGAAAAATTGCAAGGAAAAGCAACATCCAAGAGAGCAGAACTGGTTTTTCACCTAGGTTAGTATTTCGGATATTCATAAATTCTGGTCTGTTCTGTTGTCTAATGAATAATAATGCTGGATTTGTGTCTCCTCAGGTAAATGAAGTTTCAAACTCTACTTTCAGCCCTATTTTCCTGGAGCCTTCAACCGATGGGATGCCCACAAGATCGATGGCGAAGCAAGGCTCTGTAAAAATGTCGCTATGCATTTTTAGGTCCTCGGCCAGATTCTTGTACTCAACATCATAAAATATTTGATGATCGTCAGTATAGGTAGGACCCTACAAATCCTTCATCATGGGTATTTCCATATTTGACCCGCGGGTGTCTACACAACCCAATTCAAACTGTGAGGATCAAATTGAAGATGTATATTCTGAAAAACTCATGGATGCATATGTTCATGTTCCGTACACTACTCAGTCTGTTGTGAAGCAGATACAGTATTTTCTAAATGGCCGGGAATAATAACTGCAGTTAGAAAACAGTTGCTAAATCTCTATTACATACTTTTTCTAATAAAAACTTGGAAATATTAAACGTGGAAGGACAAACAGAAAGTTATTGGCAACTATTAATGTCAGTTCTCAGGCCAAAATGCCGGCATCCATGAATATATCTCCACGCTGCCGGCACTTATACAAAGATACAATCAGCCAACTTGATTCTCCTCTACCTTATGTTACTCTCACATTAATTACAAATTAGGAAACAAGAAAGTAACTATCCTATAATTACAGTTATGATTAGTATGGCTAATTTTCTTCTGTTTAAGCATGTCTAAGTTTAGCAAACAGGGAAAGGGACAAAGAAAAAGGTCAAGCTATTGCACAACAGAGAGTAGCTTGGAGAAAGATTAAGTACTCACTTCAAATGCAGAGGCTATCTATGCTGAAGCTCTTTTTCTATAGATTCAAATTCTTTGAGATTTCTTACTACGTTTTGAACTTTCTTCGATAGCTGCTCGCTATGCTCTTCAACGATTTTCATAAATGCCGTTAAATGGTCTTGATACGTGGCACATAAACGCTTCTTATTCCGTAGCTCCATGGTTAATTCTTGAATTCTCTTGTCCTTCTCATCCTACAAAGGAGAATAACAAAATCATAGATATATCATATCAGAAAATTTTCTCATTCTCATCAGTTTGAATAAAGCAACATTGCTAAGTATTATTTTGCAAAGCCAACATGAAAGATATTGACTTTATGCTATCAACGACATGAGAAATAGACCCGGTTAAAATTTTATACAATACAAGGGTAATTTGAAGCATGAACAACATTGGATAAATTCAAATCTCTAGGGCAAATACATGTTTAATGCCCTAAGGATACATTCCGATAACCCTTCAAGATGCAATGCTTATTCGCTGTTACAATTATTTTTGACCCAGAACCAAGTGAAATGGGGTAAGAGAGATGCATACGGCTGAACCCATCTACAGAACTGAGACTATTTGAAGCAGAAAACAATGAAAAAACTTAATCTTAAATTAAGTGTTAGACCTTGACAATAAAGAAGAATAAAAATACAACTAAATAAACAAAAGGGACAGAGCAAATTTCTAGATCCTCACAGTTAAGTAAAAACAAGACAATGAATACTGCAGTTCTTCTTCTAGCAAGTACAACAGTTGGACTCAAAGTCTCTGGAGAGACTGATTTCATGCAAAATTAGAAAATCTAGATTCTCACTTCCAGGAACAAACAGAATACTCAAACCATTTGACATTTCTCTTCAGTATCAATTCTAGATTGATTCAAGATCTTGACTAAAGGGAGCTCGATTTGTAATATAATTTTGAGACCCATTTTAAATGAAACCCTCAAGGATCTGATATAGCAAATATAAACCCAACCTAGTTGGTTCCTAAAGGTGAAAAAATATGGCATTGAAAAAAGTGAATTAAGGGACAATAATTCACCTAAAAAGGGACTGAATCTTTAGTAACACAATCAGGAAAATAAAGACCAATGAACTGGTAATTTTATCAGTCTAAATCCTGAAGTCTCAAATCTACCTCTAACCAAAATATTACAGCCCCGGATATAAGTTTCTAATCCAACAAGAATAAAATGTTCAACATAAATATTCTCGGCGTGAGGCCTAAAATGTCACCGCCTAACAGAATAAAATTCTAAACAGTAAATGTTAACTTAGAAAGAATTTGACTCAATAGATAAAGTTTAACTTAAACACAACATAATATCAGCTAATCCAAAAATAGATACAGATCATGAACAGAATTGTAACTCCTAAATTATGAAACTTATGCTCCTGTATCAGAATCATTGAGTCTTTTCATGTATTTGGTGAAGAAAATGTAGTGCATAACCTTAGTAAATGACATATTCAACTAGTTCCCTCTGTGGCCTAATTATTTCAGCACTAAGCTCTTTCATATCAACAAGTTATTCACGTACTTTATTATGTAACTGTTAACCTTCTTGTTTAGCATCTAAACACCGAGTCCACTAATAGAAACCATTTATAAGCAAATACATGGATACACGTTACAGGTAACTTTCTCAGAGGATCTTTATACAAGAAGAACCATCTTTAAAGCCATTTTTGCCATTCAATTCTTGAGGTCTTTCAAATGTATGTTGCTATAATCTGGAAAATATTCTTGCAGTATGCATATAAGAATGTGGGAGTGTGTGGAAGGGGGTGCAATCATTGATGTTAACAACTCAACATATGTTATGAGCAAATATTGTAACTCTGCCGGTCATTGGAGATTCCATCAAAATAATAGGCTAGTAAAAGTCATTTCAATTGTTCTTTCAGCAGTCAGTGGCATATTTGCTAACGTCACTAATCATCTTTATGTATGTAACAATGGTCACCATGAACATCAACTCAATCTATCATAAGATTTTAATAACTTCTGATCAGCTTAAAATTTAAAATACAGTGGACTAAAGCTGAAGGAAATAAAATTACCATTCCAAGCTTTATTAAGTGACAAGAGAACAAGAAAAAAAGAAGGCAAGTAAACTAGGAAAGATAATTTCTCATAAAAGTCAACTTTAGGATGGTTTATCCTGATGCTATTTTGAAACATCCAACAACATCCGTTTCGAAGTAAAGTCCATGATGAATGCTCACATGAGAATCCACATGGCTTTTGATTAAACCAGACTCACCTACTAAAATCACCACAGAAGCTGTGGTGACAAGTGTTTATTATGTAGCATGAGATAAATGTACTCTGTCCTACATCCTTATACACAATAAGTTTGATCATACACAACTACTGATATCAAATTGATAAAAGCTTACATCAACAAGTTCTGACTTCACCTACTTATCTAACCTCTTCCCTTTCAAAAACACTTGTGGTAAAAAAACATGCATCACATGAGGAGTTAACTTAATCCCAAAGAAAATGATAATAAAATACCATAAACAATGGAAAGACGATGCAGGCTGCTGAATATGTAAAATTCAATAACAAAGGTCAAAACTCACCATTGTTTGACGAGCTTCACGGGGAGCCACTACAAGTGGATGATTATGGTCCTTGACAAATTTTGTTATCACCCACTTTCCTGATTTATCAAACTTGACATGAATCATTGCCTTACAACCTTCTCTTGTACTTGGACGTGGCTTCCGAACATTCCCAAATTTGCCTCTAATGCTAACACAATAACCCTCTTTATTACAACCCAGTCTTCGGGCAAGAATTCTTCCATCTCTTTCAGAACGACGACAAGACATCACTCGCATGACAAATCCTAGCCGACGAGCATATTCATCATAAAAAATCTTAGCAGCATCTTCAGAATCAAATTCCATACCTTCATGTGGTTCTATAATTGAATCACCTTCATGCACAACTATATCACCTTCCTGTACAACCAACTCATGTCCTGCAGAGCTCTCTGCTATTCCAACTCCATCATCTAAATCCACTGCCACAAAGTACCATCGTATACCAAACCCATTAAAATTATTCTCCAAATTTAAAAAGTTTAGCTCAAAGGTCCACAAAAGTAGAAGAAATCAAATGCCATTCATGTTCTAACTACCAAGTAAATCAAATCCGAAATTTTTCCTTTTCATTGCTTGTCTTATAAAAAAATCCTATTTCCAACAAAAAAATTTTCCACAAACTCAACCAAAATCCCACTCCTGCCATTTCTATCTAGTCTATTTTGCAACAAATTCAGGAGACATATACACCCAATAAGCTCCACTAATAAACAGCAAATTTATATTTTTTCACCCACCTTCCATATCAAACAGTTAGCACCCAAAAATACACACTGAAGAAAAACCCAATAACTAATCCAAATTTAAAACAAGCTGAAAACCATCAATACATGCAAATTAAACTATTCAAAAGCTCAACAAGCTTGAAACAGACTAATCAAAGAAAGTTAAAAGGCAGAGTTTGATTCTACGAACTTACACTTATCATCCATATCGGATTGTCTGTGGAGGGAAGCACCCAAACTAATTCTTGGGGTTGGAATGCAATAGATATAAAAATTATTGGGTGAAAGTTGAAATATTGAAAAGATTTGTGCTTTACTTGATCCAAGGATCAGAATTGAAAAAAGTATTGAGTGAGCGACAGAGGGAGATTGGAGAAGGCTTGTTCTGGCTTCTGTGCTTTGGGGAGTGATGATAATATGGATGTGCGTCTAGAATTTGATTACTGTGAATGTCCACTCGATGTTCGCCACGTTTCGGGTAAACACGAATGGATCAAATATAATTTGAGTCGGTTCGGGTTGGAGGGAGGACCGGAATTTTCTTTTTTGATTGGAGATAATTTTCCTTTGAATTTTAATAAATATTAGCCTGTTTTAAGTTAAACCAGTGCATGTGTCACCTCATAAACATTCCTTATTTAATTATATAATAATTTAATTTTTTCTTTAATTACATTTATTATATATATAAAAAATTAATTATTAAAAACACTAAAACATTAGTTTTAAATTAATTATATTTTACTATGATGTGAATTTTATTAATAAATAATTTAATTAATATACTTAATTTAATTTAATTAATTAATAATTAAATTATATTTTTTATTAAAAAATATTTGAATATAATTGTATAATTACAAATAATTATATATTATTATATGATTGGAATTAAAATATTATTCCTTATTAAATTGGATTTAAATTTTCATTAATTAATAATTAAAATAATATTTTTATTATAATATAATTTAAATTAATTAGTATTAATAGTTATATAAAGTAAATTTTTTATATTAAAATATAATTTAAATTAATTAACATAAATAATTATATAAAGACAATTTATATTTAATAATATAGATTTTATAGAAGCGTTTTAATGAAACATTTATTGTACGTGTTGGTTACTCGGTAGTCCAATGGGTACTATATGCCAAAAAATACAAAATCCAAAAACAATAAAAATTAATTAATGAAGTTTGAGTTTGCAATTCAACAAATAAACAATAATTAAAAACAATTATATCATTAAACACCAAAAATTAAACGATCTTAAATATTGAGGGAAAAGGATTATTATTTAAATCATAAATTACAAGAAGCCATTAATTAACAAATTTAATTAATTAATTACAAATTTTACAAATCAATATGGCTTTAAAAAAAAAAGAATCAATATTGCTTTCTTTAGTCAATAGGAAGTTGATTAATCATATTTATATAATATTCTTTAATGTAATATTATTATGAATATAAATTAAAATAATATCAACTTATAATTATAATAATATTCCTATATGGAAGTAGAATTAATTAAAATATTTCATAATAGAATAGGATTTTTAAATTAAATTTTTTATTATTTTATTATAATTAACTAATTACATGTAATATAAAAAGACAACTTTACTCACAATAATAGAGATAAATTTTAAATCTATATAAATATCCCAAATATATATAATATATTCTCATTTTCTTAAATTAATTATATTTAATATTTATCCATTTTCATTTTTTTTAATAATTCATAATCAATGTTAATTGTTGTATTTACTTTAAATATTGATATCAACAATAAAAATATCAAATAAATATCTAAAATCAAATATATAATATTGAATCCTGTATTGTAAAAACCGAAAGACAACATGTCCAATTTTAACTTTGCAAACAAGTGTGCCAACAAGTGTTCATGTCACACCAAAATATGCTATTACTTGGAGTTTCAATGCATCATAGTAGAGGTGGTCGTGGGCCGGGTTGGACTGCTGGGCCCTCATGGCTTGGCCCGTGAAAAAACCGGTCCGGCTTGCCTCCAAACTTACCGAAACCAGAATCGGAACCGTTTGGTCTGCGGTCCTGTTCAGGTTCAACAGAATTTTGAACCTTAACCGTTATAAATCGTGAACCGTTCTCGAACCGCCGGTTAACCGCTTCAAACCGTTGGTTAAACTCCCCGAACCGCCGGTTCATCGGCCCGGCGGTTCAACGGACCGGTTACGGTTTAGCTCATTCCAAAACCGTGATCCGACAGACCGCGGCTCGGAACCGGCTCGTGACCACCTCTGCCTCATAGTATCATCCCTGAAAATTATTTCATGGTGGTGTACAATAGCTCAGATACCGTACAAGCTATTCTTTCAAAAGAAAGTACCTGATGATATTCCATAGTAAAGAGAGGGAACAAACAATTGGGGAATACTCTCCCATACTCAGAATTCTGCACGATCTGCCGAAACCAAAGCTAAGATATGAGCTCACACATTTGCATTACGCTGTATCCCTCTAACGGATATATTAGAACAGCGTTCTAAAACAGACTTATATTCATTAACTACGAAACCAAAAAGCTGAAAAATCACACCATTTGCTACACAAACATTTAACTAAATATTGACAATCACTAAAATCAGAACCTGGGTAGAAGTCGATGCTTCCGCCCAGAGTAGAGTTGCTCGTAGAGCGATAGCTTCAGTGAAAATTCTTTTAACTTTGTTTTTCTTATAAATAAAAGTCTAATCTGGTATCGTTAGGAGCTAGGACTCCCAAGATTAGATCAAACCAAGAGTTCAAAGACTCTAATGGAGTGAAAAATTTTCAATTGTACGTTAAAATTACTATATATATTGACACATTTTGGTAGATTACTATATCAAAATAATATAAAAACTAATCCATCATTTCTCATAAGAGCTTATAAATCTTAAAAACATTACTCTGGTAACAGAAATCATATTGCCCACTTTGGCAGAACTAATAAATCATTGTAACAAAACAAAAAAGAAAAATAAACCTCTGAAAATCAGTGAAAAGGCAAGAAAGCATATAGTAAGCAGCTAAAACTACCAAGTCATTGGTTGTTAAGCTATAGCTATGAAGATTGAAGATCAGAGAAAAAGAGTAAAAAACCTTAGCGACTGCATTGAAATCCTAGTTCAGTAGTTCTTGAGGAGACATCCTACCTTCAAACGCATCCACCAAACAAGGAATCTGCTCCCTGTGTTTCTCCACATACTCTTTTAAGAACCTTTGATCAGTTTTTTGCAACAAAGAATAGAAATTATTCAACTTTAATGATACACCTTTCGACATCAAAATTTTAACAACTAAACCCCTTGGAATGATTCGCTTGCTCAAACTCAAATCAAGCATATATGGCTGTGCATATATCTCTGAAGGTTTCATATCCATCACATTAACCAAGAAATCCATTGCTCTAGTTAATTTCTTCTCTGAAATAAGCATGCATCGGGGAAACCGTTTGAAAGTTGACATGATCTCATCTTTAGACCAGCCATATCTTTCATATACCTCAATTTTACGTTTCCAAGTTGATTTGGAGTATGTACTAGCACTAAAAGCATCAATAAACTTTGTTTCTGCAGGGAAGAAACCCATATCAATAAGCTCTTTGATTTTATTGCGGAAACTGTCTGCATTGATGCATAGCAAACCAGCATGATAAACCAACAACAACTGAATAACAGATTGAGTCATTCCAATTTCTCTCAAGACCAATAAATTAGGAGCAACTGTTCTTTCCAAATTCATCCCGAAAATTCTTGTTGGCGTGATCATACATTTAATGATCAAGTCAACATTAGAAAGCAAAGCAGTCTTGAGAATATTATAAACAGGAACAATTTGATTACCTAAGCTACGGTTAAATATAACTGGATTCGAATGTATCAATTTTGCAAGCTGAGTTTCAGTCATTCCAATGGAAGAGAAAAACTTAAGCTTAGGAACAATAGTTTTGTCAAGATGAGCTAAAAGAATCTGTGGGTTCCTCTTAACAATTTGGGATATTTGGGAACTGGAAAAACCATAGCTGCGAAGGAAAGCGAGCATAGTGTCAGCTCTTTCAGAGGTTTCGAAATGTATTCTCTTTGAAACAGAATTAGCAGATTGTGGTGACAACCCACATGAGTTTATGAGGTACGAAACTGAAAAAGAGGTTTCTTTCAATTGCTTTTGGTTTTCATTAGTAACTTTGGATGAGAAAGAACTGATAATAAAAAGAGGCGAAATTTGGAGAAACCTTAAATCACCAAAAATTCTCAAATTAGGAGGCAGAAAATGTAGCGATTTTGAGTAAATTGAAGCAAACATGACTGAATGGGAAAGCAAATTAGATTGAAAAAAAAAAGGAAGAACAAACTTACAAGACAATTTATTCGAACTTGAGAAAAGCGGGATTTCTAGGGTTTTGCAGAATGCGGAAGAGAGAAGAATGTTTTAACAGTCTTCTCTTCCTTGATTGAATGAATATAAAAGCTTTGTTAGGCACGAAGAAGAGTTGGGAACTTCGTTTGCTGCACTGCCGAGGAAGAACATAAAACACAGAGATGGTTATGGAGAAAAAAAAAATCGTGAAATATTAAGGGAAATATTGGTGATTAGCAATTTTTTTTTAAAAATTTAAGAGCACTTAATTTAATAAATAGGTGGGTAGGTGGATAGTGAATTATACTAAACCCAGAGATCATTTGCTAAAATACAATATTCACATGCATGGAAAGGGTGATTGACAAAGGGATAATTAAAAAAAAAAAAAAGTGGAAATTAAAAGGTTGAAAAATTTGAAAGTGGACAAATCTACGGTGTTCGCATTCAAGGAATGCGAACTATTAATTTTCATTAGTAGTTCGCAATTCTGGAATGCGAACTCTATGTTTGCATTTCTCAAATGCGAACGCATGCATAGAGACGTGTGTTCGCATACACCAAATGCGAACTGTCTGAAAAGTTGGCCAATTGCAGGAATTGCAGAAAAGAGTTCTCATACGAAGATTGCGAACGAAAATATTAATAAATACCCCCACACAATTCAGAATGTAAAAAACAAATGTGAAAGAGAAAAAATTAAGCTACAA